>DWCF01005123.1:0-14876 GCA_018230265.1 Delias oraia
ATGTTGTAAAAACAGATGCTGCAGACTCCTAAGTTTTAATAGTTCCGACTCCGCAGGCAGCGATTTAATTTCGTTGTAGCTTAAGTCTAAGTTAAGCAAATTTAATCCACAACCTTGGCCAAATCCAATCTGCCCGATAGTCCTTATTCTATTGTGCGTCAAGTTCAGAGTGTTTAAGTTTTCTAGAGAGCAGAACACGCCGGAAGGAACAAACTTGATGTTATTTTGAGCGAGATCCAACGCCTGCAATTCCGATAATCCATTGAAAGAGTTTAAAGATAGCTCCAAATTCTTCGTAGGGCTCCACTCGAAGTTTTTAGAACGAATCTTTAATTTTCTTAACTTTTTTAAATCGTGAAACGTGTTGTTCGGTATCTGAAGTAATTTGCAGTTGCTAATTGACAATTCTGTGAGACCAGCGACGGCACTAAAATAATGAGTCCTTAGCGTGCTTTCAAATAATAAAAGATGATTGCACTCGATAGCTAAGCGACGCACGTTTGAAGAAACCGTAGTTATACTGGTTCCGTCGGCCTCAAGAGTCCGTATTTTGCACATGGCATTATTTTCAGAACTCCTGTCGTTCAATCGTACACACTTGTCGTTTCCGTGAGGAAAAACAGCCAGGCTTAAGTGCAGTAACGCACACAGCACAGCCGCGACACTATTCATTATCACAGACATTTCTTTTCCACCACACAACGTCTCATAAACACTCCCCGTGGGTCGGTATCATTTCCTAAACTAAGTCCATTGAGTTAAAAAATAAAACTTGCTAACAACTCACTTCACTGAAGTCCATTTTAATGTATAAAACAGTTGTTTTAAATTCTTCATAAGTTTGCTAGTTAAACAGTTTGTGTTATTAAATATTAATAGCGTGTACGCGAGTTTAGGTCGACCACTCTCTGGCGCGATTGCGTTATGACTGTCAAGCAAAGCGCTTAGCACTTGCAAGTGCTATGGGGAATGTACAAGGAAGCTCTTCACCCCGCACCCCTGAAAAAGCTTTAACAGTACGAACAAGTACTGCCATCTAACGAGAAGTGGCTTCTATAGCCAAATACGCAGATTTTTAATTTCTAACGGAAGTAAACAAAGACTTGAAAATCTATTCAAAATACGTAGATATAATTTATATTCTTATTTGTATTATATAAAAATTAAAAACTTTATATTAACTCGACAAGAAAAAGATTTAGGAATATTTTCTTACTGGTGTATTATTTTGATATAATAAGTATTTACATATTTCAGTCAAGTATGACGAGTTTTTTAAATAGAATGGACACTGTATCAGATGAATTAATTTTCTATTATCTATTTACACCGAATCTGAATAAAATTCATACATATAGATAAATATTATATATGTACATATATAGATTAGTTGACTAAGCTTAGAGAGTTCAATAAGTTCATACATATATTTACTTTGTGTTTGGGTCGTGAAATAATATCTAATTTTAGTTCTTACTGCTTTTAAATTTTAAGTTAATTTTTAATATATTGTGTTTCTGCTTTTTATGACACTAATTTTGCAATTGTATTCATTGTAATTCGGTCAGCATATATATCACTTAGTAATTTCATCTTGTCCCTATATAATTATAAAAAAAGTATATAATTATTTTAGAATATCATAAAAAATTCAGAAATTGAAAAATTCAAATATATATACGTTACGTCTATTATAATTACATAGCCGTTGAAAGCTATCATTGAAATTAGTTTAGCTATTTGACAATAGATGGCGACTTTTTATATGTCGCATTTAAAGAACCACTACAATATAAATCTTGTATATTGTTTCAATCATTTTACTTTGAAATATTGTTTTTTTTTAATTTACAACAATTATATCAGTTATTTATAAAGCCTCATTATTATTTTTATGTAGATTTATATTAAAGTAATCGAGAATTCATTTTTAATTATTATTTTCTGGATTGCGAAATTTAATATATATATTAATTTAGTAATACTTATTACATTTGTTGTATATAATTTTTTATTATTATTGTAGCGCGGGCAATGAAGCATGCGGGTGTCCTTTATGACAAGAGACCACCGCCGTTCATGGACAACCGCGGTACAAACCGCATTTTTGCTTTATTGCCGATTTTTTCTGCCGATTGATTGGTATAAAAGCACGAGTGACCGATATACTCACTCAGTCAAACACATTACGTACTGAATCACGCTGGTATTCTGTGAGCTTGTTTCATTCCCGACGAGCCGGCTCATTTAGTGCGTCAGATATACGTGGCTCTCCCATGGATAAGACAGTATTTGCTTTATCACTGTTAAGCTCGTCCAAAGTCGGAATACATCAAATATTTTTATTTAGACCGGGGATTGAACCTCTTAGTTTACGGTACGCACAAGACCACTCGGCGTCTATACTTAATAAAAAGTAATCTTTTTACATAAGTAGTATGTTATATCTTTTATAACTCTAATATCTATGCCGTTAATGAAGTCAGGCATGTGTTATGCAAATAAAATTATGTGAACGTCAATAGAACACACTTTAAAGTCAATCATTTCGTTCAAGAAATGTCTTTCGAAGGAAACACGGGTATCAGCTGTATAACATTTACATAAATCACTTGAATGCGCTCATAAAAGCTATCAAGATGCTTTCAGATCAGCTCAGACGCACTGGGGACTCTTTCGGATCTCTTAACATATTCTTTGATATTTTTCTACCAAGACATTCTAGATAAATATAATATATTTTTAATTTATCTTTGTACATATATGTAAAGTACGCGTTTCTCAGTTCATTGTTGTTGTACTGTTAAAATCTTATTTATGAGTAAAAAATCTTTAATATGGAATGAATGTTAAACAAGAAATATAAATTGCATTATTTTTACCATAGCTGAAATGCAAGAATGCGGTCTATTTTGAGATACCCCATGCAAATTAAAGAAAGCGTACCTATCTTTGAAAGGCTGGTATCACACCCGCGACGTGCTTATACTAGATGAGCCTCCTGCTCAAAAAAAATCTAGGGTCTAATGTTACTGTGGTGATATTATTATGTAAAATATAAATAATGGTAATTTTGAAAAGGATATAAATTTAAAGATATTTTTCTTGGGATTGTTTTAAAGTTAAAATAAAAGAGTTTTAAATGATTTGCCTTATATACAATCTACCATGAACAATAGTGTAAAGCTTCCCAAAGTTTATAAACAAATGTTTAGTCAGCAAGGTATGATCCGAGAAAGAGGCTTCCGCCAAATATGGCTTATATGAAAATGTGGTATGGGATACATTATTCGAGCATTGGCATCTATATACCTTAAGTGGACATCACAATGGATTACGAAATATTTAAGTGTGCGGAAATGTATAATACAATTTTATTTGTAAGCTTGTCCATTGAAATACACAGAAACTGGTACACATATTTTTTTATTAAATACTGTTATAAATAAAATAAATAAATACTAAATAAAATATTTAAAAACGTACTGAAAAAAACCAACAAAAGCATTATAATATTATTGTGATAACTTTTCCTAATATAATACATATTCCAAGGTAGATGCCTAATAAATAAAATATGTATATATTACTATAATATGTATATTAAGAATTCGTCGGTCTTTCACCAGGAAGTTGATTAAGTTAAAGTTTAGTCATTCTCCAAATTCTACATGGTTCAAAAAGACGGGCTAGACAGCAACCGATGGAGACAGATTATCCGCTCAAGCTACAACCGTGATGCTAACCACGATCCTCAAACATGAGCCACCGACGAGAGGAGAATAATAAGGATTTACACTCTTTTATTATTGAAATAAAGCTCGGTATATTTTTTAAGAAATTAGTTTTTTTTAATTTTACGCTGGCGCTGTCACTGTCTAAGAATAAAATGCCATATTATTTAGATTACTCAGTCAATAGTAATGACGATTAAAAGCGAAATTAACTAATATTAAATATATTGAAAAAATATTTTCAGTAGGAAAAACAGCAATGACGTTTCTTTATTTACAGAACAACAAATAATTTATTAATTTTTAAATAATAAAATGTATGTAATAATAGAACTAGCTACAGTCACTACATATAATTCAAAGTGAATAAAATTTTAAAACCTGAAACGTAGAAGCAATTATTTTCGTTTGGTTTGTGACCAAAATTAGTCGAGTTACTAATTGTGAAGTCGATAATGTTACAATTTCGTGTTTAGCTGCAATTAATCGTCATCTTTAATTTGCGACACAAATTTAGCCGCAAAGCAAGATACTTTAGGAGTGATTTTATAGCGTTTAATGTTTTTGAGTTTCAGTAATATTGGGTTTAATAAGTCGCTTCAGATAAAGAATTAGTTACCTTAAGGAGTCATTATTGACTTTCAGCAAGAAATCTTTCATGTCTTTTTATATCTACTTAAATAAACTTTTTGTGTTTATTATTTATTAGAGATTTATTAGAGAGGCCTGCCTATAAGGCGCTTTATCCGCTATATAATAAAAGTAGTCTTAATTTAAATATAATATCAATATTAATACTGCCTACAACAACACCCCTAAATGTTAACCGCGTTAGGAAGTTGATAATTCGATTTTCAAATATATACCAGCATCCGGTGTTATTTTTAGATGTTCAACTAACATTCAATTAACACGTCTATAAAAAAGCTATTGTTTTTGACCAGGCGGTGAATCACTTGCCTGATCCATTCATAAGCCTTAATCCGTCCTGAGCCGCCTTAGAAAGGATAAGGAAGGTGTTTTCTTAAAACCAACGTTGCGTTTTACTTACCAGTGTTAGGTTGATTGAAGGGCTTTTCTCACAGGCGATAAAGTGCTTCTGTACGTCACCGGACCAGTCTTATGTAGTATTATAGTATAGTGGATAATGGAGCAGGTGGTTCTTCTATATGGTAAGAACACCGCCGGAACGGACAAACGCGTCACAGTCGGCGCATTAGTTGTGTTGCCGGCTTTTTACACCGCTTAAGCGGCATTTTTCAGTGGTTACGATATCCTAACTCACTCTGAGGAACATAGAACAACTACCGTCTCACGCAGCGTTTTCTATGAGCCCGTGTTATCACTTCGGATGAGCTGGCCCAATTCGTGCTTCAGCATGGCTCTCTTACGGGTGAAAATAGAATGAATTTCGATTTGAGATATACTTAAAGATTTCGCTTAAAAGCATATAGCAACGGACGTAAACATTATTCCTAGAACACAAGAATCAAATAAACATTACAGGAGTCTATTACATAACCAAGAAGACCGTAATGTGTTGACATCATTATATAGCAGCAATAAGAGCCTGACAATGCAGATACGATCCCAGTTTGGTACGTTAGGGTTAGCTAAATTTGTATGGAGAAGTTTACGGATGAAACTCAACTTTACCCAGTTATGAATTTAAACACGCTCTGAATAATTGAGAGCTTCATTGTGTATGTTTCAGAAGCGATGTTAATCACTTTTATGCAAATTGGACATTAAAGTTATATGTATATAGATATTTTTCATAGGATAATGAGGAAAATTTCACCAAATATTATTTTCCTAGTTAAGTACGTTACCTAACGTGTAAAAAAAATCTTAAATATTCTATCTCTTTCTCGCTTATGTGGATTTATTGTTATGAAAACGAGACAAAACACTGTAAGACAATAACTCCTAAATAATAAGCATTTATACTGAATTTACAAATTAAGTATTCATTAAAAATATGTACTTTAAAAAAAAACATATAACCTTTTACATGTATAACCTTTTTAAAGCTTTAATTGTATAAATATTGTAAAAAAAGTTGATCTCCATACAGTTTAACGTTTAGTAGCGTCTTCGTATCTTCAGTAGTGTTTCCTGTTTCGTCTATAGCCTTACAAAGAGATTACATACGTTGTATACAAATAAATAATGTCATAATGCCTGGCTATTGTGTATCAGCTAATACAAGTTTCTGCTACAATGACTGGTATTTAAATTTCCATTGATTTATTTTATCTTATATTTATTAGATTGCGAGAATTCTTTGCACTTTTTACATAGCCAGACTCAATAAAACCATTTTCAAGTCTCGTTCAAACATTCTTTGTAATATTTTAGAAAAAATCTATATTTCTATAAACAAATGTCCATTTATTTAGGGCATTCTCAGGGAGTGTGCGCTTTGAAACTTTAATTAATAAAGATTAATAGCTGACAATTTAGCACCTCCCCTAAGACTAGTTATTAGGTCCAAGAACGGCGAATCACGTGTATTTTTTTCACAAAAACAGACGTTAGGGAACCATAAAGAGGGTAAACAAAGAAACTCGATTTTATACCCTTCGAGAGATTCAGGGGTCGTATTAAATTTGCATTAGGTGAAATTGAAATACGCCTCCGAATGAGTTCTTACAAGGGAAGAGTAATAATGTCCTCGATTCGTGAAAATCTTCGCGTCATGCCGTGTCTCTTTGATTAATTGAATCATTTTTTATATAACGGAGGCAGAATTTGTCAATGCTAATACAAGGGGGTGCATAGTTTAAAGCGATGATTTGCTGAATATGAAAATTCAATTTTGAAATTTGAATGCGTAGTCGATTTTTCCACTGGATTTGTCGATAATAATACTGTGTAAAGGTTCTAATAGCTGCTGTGTTTATATTTTAGTATTTATTAAGTCGGTAAAACTAAATATCAATTAAAAATGTATTAAATTGATTAAAAGATTATTTCTTTATTAAAACTTTACAGGTTAAATCTTATGCTTAGGGCTTTAATTAAACAACTTACCTTAATAATCTAATCTGTCTGATATAAATATTTTTAAAGTTTTTATCTGTATTTAATAATAATCCATAACGGAGAAATCATTCAAGTTGCAATAGAATAAGTTGAACTCAGACGCTAGCCCACTAACATTATTCACCGACTGGGTTTCTCAAATTCCAACAAATGTCAAATGTCAATACAGGAGTTATACTAAAATACAGCAGACTACAGCAAACACTTGGATAGAAGTAAAAATATCTGTCTTAATTTTGACAATTAACAGCCTTGACAAATGTCACCCGTGACTAAGTAAGCTGTGAATAACTGATTGTAAAATACAATGTAGAATTTAATGTGTAACTATTTAACATTTTATAACTGTGTAAAAAATTTCACGTCAGTCCTTTTTCGTACTTTATCCTTCCAGATTTCGATGACTTAGAGGATATGAATACTATGCTTCTATGCCTGACTATATCAAACCGTAGGCCCTGTGGGGGTACGAGTGTCCTTGAGCGCTAGATCGCTTATCTTAGGTGAGCCACCATGTATTCATAAAAATATCAGCTTCATTAAAATGAATCACGTCATATTTTAAGATAGTACCATCCAGATGTCTTAATAGGCATAATTTGTTTGTATTTTAGGTCATATTTGCTTATCAGATCGTTGGGTTTGGTACGCACTGCACGACTATCACGTTCAAGGCACGCGCCTTGTAACGTCACCAGTCACGTTTAAAATGGTAAATTTATTTTGAGAGTGACTTAAAAATTGTGACTTAAAAATGTGGTTAGAAAAATTATGATAGTGAATGACTTTAAAATTTGCCTCCTGCTAATAAAATTTATTATATTCTTTCTTAATTATAAAATATATATTCAAATATATATACGAATTTTACATATTAGATGTAGAATTCGTATGAATTTTAGTATGTATATTCAATAGGTATATTACCCCTAATGATAGAAGTTCACAACAAAATATTTAATTTTCTATTAAATATTGCTTTATAAATATATCTTTACAACCTTTAATGTTCTTCAGTCTACCTCCGACTTTTATTTCTTTATAGCAATATTCGTACTATTAGCTGTGGCAGAGCCATGCTAGGGGATATGATGACGTACTGATTGGACCGGCCCGTCCAAAGTGATACCACGGGCCCAAATAATACTCAGCTTGAAATCGGAGTGATGATATCGGAGGCCACTAAAAGTGCCGCTTAAGCGGCGTAAAAAGCGCGGAATGTGGCGCGGTTGTTCATAGGCGGTGTTGTTCTCTTACCATATAGGAGTCCCACCTGCTCCGTTATCCGCTATAGAAAAAAAAAAAATTAATATACCAAACGTTCATTAGCGAGGTTTTATACAAATATCATTTTGTAGCTGCATTGAATAGAATATTATGTTTGTAACTTCTGAAAAGTCTACGAAATTGATTTTACTGCAGATAGAAGATTGATTAGAGAAATAAGAGATCCACAAATATCTCTCCATTTATATCGTTAAACATATATGCGACTGTAAGAACTTTAAATATTATTATTTAACCCTACTAAGCTCTACTACATAGAATATTTTTATTTTATAGCATACTACAATGCAGGCGGATCCCGACATCATGAACTTATACACCGCTGAAGTTGTAAATACCTCCTGCAGCAAAACATATGACTACTAATATCAAAACAAAAGACTACTGCTACTTCTTGCTAGTACTCAGTGAGCCCATGGTATCAGTCAAGATTTGCTAGCCCAATTTATGTTTGTCTGTAGCAAAACAAATGACGAATACTATTTCTTGCTAGTATTCAGTGAGCCCATCAGTCTAGACTTGCTAGCGTAATAAGTGTTTATGCCTGTGAAAAACATATGACTAATACTATTTCATACTAGTATTCAGTGAGCCAATGGTATCAGTCTGAACGGCTACCCAATTTGTGTTTATGCCTGTGTTTGCCTGTAGCAACATATAGGAGTAATACTGTTTCGCGGTAGTATTCTGTGAGCCCGTGGTTATTCTGGACGTGCTGGCCTAGGTAGTTTTTATACATTTAGTACAATTTTGTTTATATTAAGTGCATTTAACTCAAGTAAAAATAAAACATGCGCTCAGCGCATCATCACATTAGTGAACTTTTATTATTTTTATCCTCTCCAAGCGATGAATGACTGCGCGTGAGTGACAAACTTCGATGTAGGTAAGGTAAGTCGACTGTGCTAATGACGCGTTGCCTCTGTGAGGGCATTTCATATGGAGCGCAAATGTGACGCGGGTTTTGAATGAATTGAATGACAAACTTCTAAACACTTATTAAATTAAAAAAAATGTGTTTTATTGAAAAGTAAGCTCGCTATTTTCTGTAATATTATAATTACACTCGTGGTTAATCTTCTTTTTCATGTTACTCAACCAAATAATGTATAATTATAAATATATTGTAATATCATATAAATAATTGTTATTGTATATTATATATAATTGCGTTAGCGTAAGCTTAAAAATTTACTTCCATTACAACTAAAATATAATTATTATTTTTAATTTTACAAATGTATGTACCACTTTCAAATTTAGCATAACATGCCCCTTTAAGTCTTTAAGTATAACACATTTTGAATTTAACAACCGGGTTCAAAATTATTTAAATCAATAAGAAATTCAAAAACAACATGACAGAAAAAGGCATACATTGCTTACTGAAGGTTACATGGTTTTAAAATATTCTTTTAAGTACAAAAGTCATGGTTAGAGAAGTCTCCTACAGTTTTATAATAAATAAAAATTAAATAAAATTAAAATAAATAATTCACCCGTGAGACAGCCATGCTGAAGCATATATTGACGCACAAATTTGGCCGGCTCGTACGAAGTGATACCACGGGCTCACAGAATACTCAGCCTGAAACAGTACTTGTACTGGGTTTCGCAGAGTCAGTGAGGATATCGGAGGCACTTAAAAGTTCCCCTTAAGCAGCGTAAAAAGCCGGTAACACAACCAGTGCGCAGAGAATGGCGCGGTTGTTCATGAGCTGCGGTGTTCTCGGACCATATTGGAGACCAACCTACTCCTTTGTCCGCTATACTATAAAAAAATGCATGTTGTATGAAGTGGCAGTATGTAGTGCGACATGTTGATACAGCACCCCAAGATCCGTTGTTATGATTAATGTCTTCCGGTCCTGTTTCATCGCGGCAGGATTTGCACACCGATCTGATTAACTGATGTAAAATTATACTCCACGAAAGGGGAAATAACATTTGAGAACCTAAGTAATCGTTGTAAACCTACCGTAAATTATTCTTAATAAATCATCTTACGGCCAGTTGCATTCTTTAAAAATAGTTTATAAAAATTGATAGAGAGACAAAATAGCTGTTTTCCTAATGGTAAGAAACCTAGGGTATTCTAATAGGTATTCAAGGTATTGTAATAGGCTCTGGCATGTCTTAGGATTCCGTAATACGAGTGCCACAGATTGTAACTCAGTTAATATTTAATTAATTTCTCATTTACATTACACAATGCATTTCTAATATTTAACATTTCTAATTGAGGATAAAAACAGTATCTATCTCAATATTAACACGTTTTCTCGGTAGTATTAAATTGCTCATATTTTTAAATGAAAAAAATGTAATATATAATTTTCAGTTTCAAAACCACTTCTTTAAAATCTTATCAACGGCGTAAAAAGCCATAACTACAACCAAGGTAAAAATACTGACGTGGTTATCCATTCATGGTAATATCACTATTAAGACGACCAATTTCCTCCGTTAAACAAAAACAAATGATTTATTATTTTAATAATGAATGTGAATTTAATTTAACAACGCTATTTGTCTTGTCCAATTTGTCTAAAGTTATAAGTCAAAAGAGGAAATCACTTCCGGTCCTCAGCGGGCTCCATTTTCGAAACGTTCCCTACAAATCCTTTAAGAGAAATTAAAAGTAAGAACATAAGCTTCTGGAGACGTTCCCGTAGAAATTGATGGTGCAATTTTCTCTTCCGTAATCGACCATTGAACAGGGCAAGCGGCATGAAATTAGATCGTTACATTTTATATTCCAACTCACTTCAGTGGGTATGTAAATAATACTGTATGAAACATTAATTTACATTATTAAAATTGTAAAAATTGCATATGAATATGTGTGGTAATTTTAATGTTATTTATGATTAATATTTAGCTTTTTACGAAAATATATATATAACACCACTTCTGTGAGCATGTCTACAACAAATCTGTGAAAAGTTCATCCGTGTGAGAGCCATGCTGACGTACTGATTGGGCCGGCTCGTCCGGAATGACAGCACGTGCTCACAGAATGCTTAGCGTGAAATGGTACTTGTATTTTTGTACTGTGTTTCGCTTAGTGAGTGGTGACGTCGGTGATTTTAAAAATGCCGGCCATTGCCGTTGGTGTTCTCTTACCATATAGGAGACCCACCGGCAGTTATCCGCTATACCATAAAAAAAGTTATTGTACATATCATTCATCCCCATCAGGTGCCCCAGTGACACCTAAATCACCAATTATTTTATTTTGAAATACTTTTATACAGAGTTTACTATGTATTCCAACACTGGCTCAGCCATTGTCAAGCTTGAACAACAGCCAAATACAATTCACAAATTTCATTTAAACCAGGGATCGAACCCGCAATCCATGACGTCACGGTAGCTCAAATTACCGCTCGGCCATGAGGCTCTTAATTATCCGAAGTATGTATTAATTTTACCGAATTTCGTGACCCCACATAAATAAGGAGCAATCGCGTCTCCATCCGTAACAAGAGCTGTGGTCCAATTAAAATTGACACTCGGACAACCCAGAGCGTCCGAATCACTCACGCGATCTTATAGCGTTTAATCGATACTGTTCAATTTACTCCACGTGAAAATATGCACTTGGAATATGGTATTTTATGTATACAAATCATGACATTCAAGACCTTGGGTTTCGAGAGGAATCGGGTTCGAATCCTGCTCCGGACTATTATAAATTATAATTTAATTTATTCGGTCTCTGGTAGGGCTTGACAATGGCTGGCTGAGTGTTTTAAAGTTATCACACTCATAGAAGAGCCATGCTGAAGCATATGCTGATGCACTAATAGAGCCGGCTCGTCCGAAGTGATACCACGAGCTCATAGAATACTCAGCGTGAAATGGTAGATGTACATGAATCGATGCTTATACTGTGTTTCAGAGTGAGTGAGGATATCGGAGACCCCTAAAAGTGCCGCTGAAGCGGTGTAAAAAGCCGGCAACACAACCAATGCGCGGATTGTGACGCGGTTGTCCATGGGCGGCGGTGTTTCCTTACCGTATAGGAGACCCACCTTATTATAAACGTCAAACTTACCTAGGATCCTTGGACTGTATGGATCTCGTAGCTTATATGCCTACAATAAACAGGGGAATATCGGGTTTTATCCCCAGACCGAATGTATATTTTCAATTATTTATAACTTATTATCGGTTCCTGTAAAGGTTCAGCATTGTACGGGCGAGTGTTTTAAAAATGTTATGTGTACAGTCATGTATTACACAGTACAGGTGTGTGCTTGATGTATCCTTGATAATCCAATCTAGTAGAGCTATTTTTCGATACGCAGGTGGCTAAGAATGTACTTACCATGTTTCTTGGTCATCTTGGGTTTAATACCTAGTGGAATCTCTGAGATTACTACTTGGGCCGAAAGGCTTAGGAGCCTGGGCACGGTAGAAACTCTGCCAGCTGGTACCGTGAGATTTTATTCGGGTATTGTACTCCAGAGAGCCGTAATACATTTCCTCAATTTAAAAAGAAAACTACACGACCCGTGGATTTCACTAGCACCAGCTGATGAACGGCTGTCTTACCAATTTTTAAAGAATAAATACGTTCTTACATAAAATTAGTAAAGAGATTTGATTTGTCTTAGCTTATAGACCGGTTAAAATAACTTATAATCTTTTAATACTTAACTCGAATTAATTACGTTAAGAAAAGTATGGTTGCGTTATTTAAAATTTATGAGCATACAAGTATAATATAATATATTTTATTATAGCCTAAATCTAGCTTAAGGCTATATAAAATATATTATGTATGCTTTTAATATTGTAAAAGGTTTTTTATAGTAGGTAATGGTAACCTAATATTTTTTTATAGCATAGCAGGCAACGCTGTAGGTGGGTCTCCTATGTGGTAAGAGAACATCGACCCGTATTAACAACCGTGCCACAGTTGCCGCCTTTTCAAGCCACTTAAACGTCATTTTAAGGCCCTCCGATATCTTTACTCACTCTGCGAAATACAGTACAAGTACCGTTTCATGCTGAGTATTCTGAGAGCTGGGCCGAGTGCGTCAGCATGGCTAGTTTAATAAGGCAATTTTAGAAAGCTCTTTTTGACTGCTTCTGTATTTTAATTAAAAAAAAATGTTTCATTCATATAAGAACTCTTAAGAACATTTAATTTGTGCCGAATAATTTAGCTTTCAAAATATTTGTCCAATTAAAAATGTAATATTAATTATTCAATGACAATTTGAGTCGTAACAAAGAGAAATAATTAATTTTTAAATAATTTGAGTTTCGAAGGGGTAGATAGTGACGAGGTGTAGGGTGCGTAATTAAAAGAGACGCCTCTGTCGTGAGAGGCCGTGTCTTATCGGCTCCGGTTTAATTTGAGGCGAACAACACGCGAGCGACTCACGCGAGGTGGGACATTCGAAATTCAAATTTTTTTTTTTATATAAACAGAACATCAGCCAGCGTTTGAAATACAGAATTTATTTATTATTTCATTAACGCTCTTTTGTTTATGTCTATCGAGCTTTTGTAATCTGTGGACATTAAACTAGCTATTATCTGTGTTTTAATTACTATCTGTCATCTAAGAATTGTAGTAAATCTGCAATCAGCAAATTTGTATCATTTATAAGTTTCCCACTTTTATTTTTAAGATTGAACAATTTTAATTTGTTACGCCTTATACAATGTTTTCAGGATCGTATTTTTTATGTGTTAGTTGATTGAGATATTTTAATTTACATCATTAATTGCAGGATTCATTTGTTTACTTTCCACGGACAATGTAAAGGAAATGAGATTTCACGTCACAGTTTTTAGTAAAACTACTGATCGCGTGTCGGATTGTAAATAATTACGTGCCTGTGCGCTGTCGTCCGTGAACTATTATTTGTTTAAGAAATAATGTCTCGAGTTTATTTTTTATACTAGGTGATTGATGTTTGAATGTTAATTGAAGGTATTTACCGTTCATTGGAAAATTAGGCCAGCGACGCACCAACTGGAGCTAGCGTCTTAAAAAAAGCAACCAATGTGTTGAAATAATGTAGAATAATTCAAAATGCAATGTAGCCTTATAGCTTTCCTCGACAAATGGACTATCTAACACTGAAATATTGTTCAAATCGAACCACCGCGGTTCGTACGGTGTATACATATAATATGCTTGTTAAAGATAATTCTGTGATTGTCATTTAATCTAAAAAAAGACATATAGATTCGAAGAACCAAAACAATTATAACATACTTTGAAGTATTCTTTCGTACATAACGAAATATATCTGATACATGAAGAAAATACATCGTATTTCTGTCAATAACACAGAAGGCAAACAAAATGATCTACCCACCCTCTATTGTTTTAATACAGCCAACGTGGGGTGAGGTTATTAGTTTACAAGTGTATCAAATACTGCGATATTGACTTAACTCAATATTACTTTGCAACTCTTTCGGAAGTTTGTCGTCTTTGTTGACATCTGGCGATTATTGGAATTTCTCGTTACACTTACGATATTTTCGTTTCAATACCTCTTTTTAAATTATGTTTTAGTATTTACGAACTGCAAAGCGAACAAATGGTTTATACTGGGTTAGTTGTGTAAAAGCTAATCTCAATTAAGTACCTAATGTGTCTTTTCAGCGAGTCGTCAATTATTTCGGCTATATTTCTCATAATGAACTCAATAGCTTGAAGAAACTGATGGTAGTTAGACATATCGAGGGCAGAAAGCTAGGGGAACTCCGACCCGTTGCACAAAAACCAAAGAACCAAAATGACGACCTAAACTCTAGGCATCGAGAATGATAAAA
>DWCF01005124.1:0-14875 GCA_018230265.1 Delias oraia
AGCCTGGAAATGAGGACAAAAACTATGTAAAGGAGCCGAACTTACTGATCTTACTGATCCCGTTTCATCCGTAGGAGAGCTATGCTGAAGCATATGCTGGAGAATTTATCGGGCTGGCTCGTCCATAGTGATGCCACAGTATCATAAAATACTTGTATTATATGTTTTGTTAAGTGAATGAAGATACCGAAGAGTATTAAGTTATAGCTTTAAAAAGCCGACAACACAACAAAGTGCGGATTGTGGCTCGTGATCTCTACCATCAAGGATATCCGCCAGTCATGTTGTCTGCAAATAATAATAAAATTTAAAAAAAAGAGATAGTAAATCTATATAATTGATGGTTTGGGTAAGTGAAAAGAGAATAGAAGAAAAGATAGAGAATAAGGCGGCACAAATAGAACACACACTGAAAGAGAAACTCAACATAACCTTTCAGTAAGATCTAATTGGTATTCATTGATTTCCAACTTCATTCAGACATTTTGTATAAAAGCATCGCATAAAAACAGTCTTTTTCCTCTTACATTGTACGGGATAAATAAACTTCATCCATATATTTTAGCACAAGAGCCTTCCCCCTTTTCCACATAACACAAGACCGTACACCGCCACTAACAGACACAAATCTCCAACTTCGCTTGACACGACGTTTCGGAGGCGTGTCGCGGTGAGTTCGGAAGAGATGAATATATTTTCTTAAATATATTAAGATCTATTACATAGGCTTTCAAAAGAATCGCAACAAAGTTGGTCTATTTACATGGGAGTTACGATGCAAGACTCTTGCGTCTTACAGCTATTTTTTTTTTGGAAGTGATTTTTGGAATTTCTTAAATCTTTAGACATATTTTATAAATCTGGTTGGTCTTTACTATGTCTATGTTAATTCAATTTTAAAATGTTTCTATTCTGATAGGTTTTTCTAATATCTGAAGTAAACTCAATCGTCTAAAATAATAAATAAAAGACCAAGACTAATACCAGATGTATTGGCGCAAGATTAAGACTGACTAAGTCTTGCAATTGGGCAACACTAATCGTAATATAGTAAGTCAAATGATCATTCTTGAGTATGAAACGAGTATTGAGTTGTTTTACATTTGTACAAACAATGCGGTAAGATTATATCTACACTTTTGAATAATAACGAATGAAATGGTGCGTTTCAGCGATCAAAAAACTACATGTTAACCGTGATGTACTTCTAGTTTGTTTCAACGAGTTACACTCAAGAATAGATCAAACCGTGCATAGATTTGGTATTCTAATTACCTTACGCAATGATTGAGAGCCGCGTCCTAGAGTCGTGTCTGATATTTGTTGAATTCGCAGCTTACACTAATTAGCACTAATTAATCAATCGAAGTAGCACAAATACCATCTTATTGATGATAATAGGGCCTATATAGTTGTAATATTTACTCGGATTGTGGTTTTCTCTATTACATATTCTGCAACTTGCAAATGCGCCTCACGAATGAACGGCCGTAGTAGACATTGTGGAAATTTTTCTATGTAAATGACAATAGGTGTGGAATATTTAACGCAAATGTCAATGTCAATCCTTTACAGATAACAAATTAAGAATTAGATTTACGAATATGTCGTTAATGTTGACGTTCCATCAGCATCCCTTCAGGGAATTTTTTTATATTTTTTATTGTATGTATAGCGGAGAACGGAACAGGTAGGTCTCCTAAATGATAAAAGAACACCGTCACAAATTGACAACCGCGCCACAGTCCACGCATTGGTTATGTTGCTGGCTTTTTACGGCATTTTTTAAGGACCTCCGATATCTTCACTTACTCAGCGGAGCACAGTACAAGCACTGTTTCAAGTAGAACTACCATTTCACGCTGAATATTCTGTGAATAACAATATATGCTGCAAAATTATGTCTACCCCAATACAATTGTTTTTTTTTTCAAAATCGGAGCTGGCAACGTTCCTTAAGATATCTCCATGCTACGACTCTTGTTAAGACTAGGAAAAACGTGTGTCCAAATTCACTACGAGTAATAAAAATAGCGCCCAGGTGCGGCTGGGCGAATGACCCGGTGCGGATTAGCCGTGTAAGCCGCTCGCAGCCTGTCTCAAAGTGAACGTCTTACTGGCTCTTTTAAGCCCCGAAATACCTCGCATTATGCATACACTTTATGATAACACTTTCAATTGTCAGAATTTCATTTATATTCCGCCGTCTATTCGTGCCAAGATATATTCTTACAATGCTAACCAGAAAGAAACGAATCATGATATAACTGAAATACGACTACATTTTAAGTATTTTATAATATTGATTGTTTGTTTAATATTTCCCTTCTAACAAGTTTTGAATTCATGTATGGAATTGCAGCAGCATAGATCCCGAGAGAAGAAAATGATGCATCTCTTTAATGTAGAATTTTAATTTTATATTTATTTAATCTGTGGTTGGTCCATACGGACGCATATGATATTGTATAATCTTTAATAACTCGTATTATACTTCTCGTATAGTTCATTCATGTGAAAATGTGATTAATTTGATTCTACAAAATAAAAATATTTTACAATTTAGAGAAGTTTAGGAATCGTGATTGCGATTCATTTTATTTAATGTCATTTATTTTTTGAAAGAAAAAGATTCTTTTGATAATAATAATTAAAATAAGATAATGTAGGTATTTATCTACGGTACCAACTTAACTAAACAAAACTTATGTCTCCTATAAACTCGATTGTGTTTCAAATTGCAAAAAAAATTAACGATTTATATTATACGAAAATTAGTTACTAGAATCATCTTGACCTGTGGGAGAGCCATACTGAAGCATATGTGGACTCATCAATTGGGTCTGCTCGTCTGAAGTGATACCATGGGCTTACAGAATACTCAGCGTAAAATGGTAGTAGTATTTGAAACGGTGCTTCTACTGTGTTTCGCTGAGTGAGTGAGGATGTCAGAGACCTTTAAAATGTCGTTTAAGTGGCGTGAAAATCTTGCAACACAACCAATACGTGGAATGTAGCGCGGTTGTCCATGGGCGGCGGTGTTCTCTTATCAAATAGGATACCCACCTGCTCCAATGTCCGCTACGCCATAAAATATTGCAATGTTTTGAATTGTTCGTGAATTGGTTCCTTGCCGAGAGACCAGTCTCTGATTGAAGACCATTTCCCAGATTATTGGAATCGGTCGGGCAATAATGGGCGGGTTAACGACTCGACTATATTCAGAACTGCAGGGATTAATGTTGGATGACATTCGATCGGAGACATGTAATATGTATGCCATAATCAGAATCTCAATCTAACTTAATACACATGTGTAGTTTAAAGGGTCCCTTCGACCTCTGGATAATGGTTGGCCTTTATAAAATTATCATAATTGGTCATAAAGTCATAGGTAAATCGATACAAGTTTTCCATGCGATTAATAGAAAACTTTACATGACATCGCTTTCATTTTAAACTTTGCATATTGGTAAATAGTTTTAGCTTCCAACTCCACCACATAAAATCTCGAAAGTATAGTTTTATAAAATAACATAAAAAAAGATGCGCTCATCGTGATGGCGCTAAAATGCAATGAGGTTGTACATGCCAAGCTGTGTTGGTAGAAAAATAAGTTTAGTATTACAAAAAACTTATCCGTGAATGAAATGCTTTTTATTTACTTTTATTTCTAACAGCAAGACAAAGAGGCATTCTTGAGTTTATAAATTAAATGGTATCCAAAATCTATATTTTTAATATTACTACAAGATACATATTATACATGCATTATTAATAACCACTTATCGACAAAAATAATTTAATAAACATTGATTACAAAGCTAGCATTACTCTAAAATTAGTATTAGATTGTGTTAATATAATAAAGTATTGTGTTGATAATGATCAATAACAAATGTGTTTATATATATGTGATTTTCATATTTTCAATTCTGTGTTATTCATTAACTAATTTTTTAATCATTTCAAAGATAAATGCATTAAAATATCCCGAATAGTTTGCAAATATTGTAACAAGAATAGCACGATATTTTATTTCATTTTTGAAAAAAAAAAACTGAAAAGATATTTTGCATTGTGAATTCGCAGCGTGGTTTTGCGCTACGAATATTTATAAAAAACAAAAACAATTTTAACGCGGAGTGCTTTTTATTCCAAACCGATAAAAATGTTTCAGAATTACCATAGAGGGCGGCTAGTAAAGGTGGTGTAATTGTACATACAGTTTGCGCTGATTGCAAGAAAAATTAATGCTTCATAAGAAAAAGTAACAGTCGAAAATGTAATGTATGTTTTATTTTCAACGCGTAAAGAGGACATATCTTTGGCCGAGTGCTGTATAATAAAATGAACGTTTCAAGGCTTATAAAAGTGACTTCCGACACTCGGGCGTGATTACTAACATTAAACCATGATAGACAGGCATAAGGTATTTATTTTATTCCGTTTGCTACTGGGAGTCCGAGTTTTCGGCTTTTTACGATTCACCCCTTGTAAAGGGGCGAACAGCCGAGCGCAATTGTCTCAATTTATGTAAGATAGTACGTAGTAGTTTTTATAAGTACAGGCAGGTGAAAAGAACCTTCATTCTTTCATACTTAATACACTCATTCATTCCACCCATGGGACAGCTATTCTGATGCACATGCTCACGCACTAATTGGCTCGTCCGAAGTGATACCATGGGCTCACAGAATACTCCGCGCGAAACGGTACTTATACTGTGTCTCGCAGAGTGAGTGATGATATCGGGGGCCCTTAAAAGTGCCGCTTAGTGGCATAAAAACCGGCAACACAATCAATTCGCGGACTGTTTCGCGGTTGTTCATGGGTGGCTGTATTCTGTTACCATATAGAAGACCAACTTGATTATGACGCATAAATATACTTGTATCCAATTGTATTATGTATTAACTAAAGTTTCTTTCACACCAAAACACATTTTCGCAAATTAATAAATATAACGATATGAAAACTATAAAATTTAAGGTAAATTTGTCGAGAGTAAACGATGATGAATTTACATGGGAAACATAGCTAATTGTGAAAAACTGTAAAATAAAAATAGGATTGTTTTAGATGTAAGATTAACTTAACCTACACCAAGACTTGCGTACGTCTTTAGACGTAATTACACCGTGTTATGAACATATAGGAGTCGACTTGCATGGTTATTAATAATAGGACGTTGAGATAGGATTATGGGATCAATAGAAGTTATAAAGTACCCCGTGTCGGTTGCAAATCTCTTCGCTCCATCTCGAGAGCCTCTTATCGCCAACAATTTCTTAGAACAATCTTAGCTCTACCATTCTTGATAGCGCACCTTATTTGTTATTTGACTATATACATATTAATTATATAGCGAACAACGGAGCTGGCGCGGTCCTTATTTGTTACACCGCTGAATTAACCGGTGTAAAAAGCTCACACAACAAAACACAGTATATACGCCATAACACGCTGGTTTTGTATGCTTGTGGACTTCGGACGAGCCGGTTTTTCATAAGAGAGGCAGTGTTAAGATACTCGCCCGCTCACTGTAAAGTCAAAATATATCGTAAAATAACCTTCAATTGTTATGAACTGCTGATAATTTTTCTATGGTATAGTGGACAACTCAGAATTTGGGTCTCATACTAAGAAAACGTCGCCGCCCATGGACAATCGCGTCACAGCCCGTGCATTGGTTGTATTACTAGTATCTGTGTTACTTAAGCGGCAATTTTACAGACCTCCAATATCCTCACTCACTCAGCGAAACACAGTAGAAGCACCGTTTCAAGTACTACTAACATTTCACGCGGAGTATTCCGTGAGTGTGGTATCACTTCGGACGAGCCGGCCCAATTAGTGCATATGCTTCAGCATGACTCTCCTCGGGTTAAAAGGAGATTCAATAACAAATGAATTTTATTCAATTAAAAATCTAGTGAAATCCCAATTACTCTCATGCTGCCATGTAACTAACTTAGCCGTGTATTATATATTTAGGGACATTTCCTCTCTATAATAAACGTGCAACGCTGTCACGCCGCGTGTCACGTGTCTGGCGCATGTTTGATATCAAATTATGGCGCTGCAACCAAATTATAATATGATAATGATGCTCTAAGTAACTCCTCGTTCGAGATTAACCACGCCGCGTTAAGAATACGCTATTCCCCGTTCGCCTTGAGCTTGCTCTCTGCAATTTTACTCAATTCTCAACTGTTACTTTGCTTAGGACGACATGTTATATTTATATCCATCTACTCTTCTGCTACTGTGCATTTGTTGTTGTAAAAACAAGACGGAATACTTTAAGAGAAGATTTAATCATATGTTAACAACATAAGCTGCGTAAAGTGCCTGCAACACAGCCAAAGCGCAGAATGCGGCGTGTCTTGTCTCTTACATTCTCCCTCTCTTGGCAAAATGGCTTACCACATTATATAAAAAACAGGAAAAAACAACTACAGACACCTCTACTATCTAAGCGACAATTGGTACTCAATCCAAACGAGACATCACTTGACATAGCTGTTTCGAATGTAAATTTAATTTCCTAAAATGTCGTCCGAATAGAGCTGAAAAAAGCAGCCGAGGGGATCCGTAATTTGCTTAATTAACACTCTGAGTCACGTACGAATTAAGATGGCGATGAAGGATTCAGCTCCTCAGCAGCGTCTCAACTCGTTTGAATAAAGATGGAGACGTGATGTTTGCTATGGCCTCTTCTTATTGTGTACCTCCATATACATAAGGAGAGCAGATATATCAATCGTTAATATAAATTCGTATAAAAACTCTGCTAAAACTTTTAATATATTAACTTTGTTAATCTTTTTGAATTTGTGTTTTCTCGATAACAAACAGTGATATAATGTGTAAAAAATTGTTAAAGTACACAAAGTTTTAGTAAGTAAGGGGCTAAGGCATCTGTTTTAAAATTCCCTTAATTATATTTTATACAGATAATTGAATAACTTTTCTTCTGTACGATTTGGTGAACAATTTTATACATCATGTCTTATAACTATTCCAATTATAATAAAAGTAATAATTCAAGTCAAATCAGTTTGATAATGTAATTGAGAGTAACTTTCGGGTCGTTATATAATTGTAGGCTAGAGGAAAATATGTCAAACCCCAAGTTGGCTCAGGTTCCTAGCATTATGCTATTTTAATTAGTGGCTTCATTGTTCGTGGTCCGCGATCTCTCGGGTTATGAAGAATTATGTGTCATATAAGGCTTTGTAAATTATATCATGACGGCTCCATTGTAATACGCCTTTATTCTCTATAAAGGCTTAAATAGAGTTATCCGACGTGCCGACGCGGATCTGTGTTTATTTCACATACTGTGTAGCCCGTCAACCTCGCATCACCTACATTCTTTGTGGAATGTCAGGTCAAAACTTAAGCTAAACAAAGAGAATTAATATGACTCAACAATCAGAGGCAGGATGAAACTGTATTGAAAAATTTCATTGTCGTTTTTAGTATTTTTCTTTATGTATTATTTATTTTTCTCACTGTTTAATTCTTCCCTGATTTTACTAGGCATTCTTCAGTTTAAGCGAAGCGAACGAATAGCAATTAATTTTCATAGATACAGATTTACCTTCACAAATAAGTAATCCTTATAAAAATTTCACTTTTTTAAAATATCTTTAAAATAGCGACTTTAATAAAATGTCTGTTTTATTCAACCTTTTGTATGTTGTTTCAGGTAAGTAATAAAAAAAATCGGCAGGTCCAAATCCACTGCGTTTTCGAAACCAAGGTAACAGAATATTCAAATCAATTTAGGATTAAAATAAGGTAAACTTTTTCAAGATTTGTGCGCCACAGTTTTCTTTCCCGACCAGTAAAATTTTGAAAAGACCAGATTTGTTCCACTTTTATACAATTTACATAAAATATAAATCTACAACAATGACCTCTCTGGCTACTAAGATGGTAATAGTATTAGTTAAATCGGTTTGAAATTGGTATAAATTCAATAGCCCTACATTGTTTGAAGTTGATTGAATAATATTCCTCGAAGCGTAAGTCTTTCTATGGAAGATCTCTTAGCCCAGGGTAAAACTGAAAGAATCCGGTTCCAAAAAATAGCACGTATGATATTGACAGACCAGAATAAAAAATATATCGAAAATACCAAGAATATCAGCGAAGAAACATATCAAGAATACCAAACTATTTGTACTGTATATCGCTGAGTGAGTGAAGATACTGTAGGCCATTTAAATTGCACCGCTTCAGCGTTGTAAAAATTCAGCAGTATAACAAACTTCGGATTGTAGCATGGTTCCTCATAGGTGGCGGTGATCTTTACCATACAGTAAACCCGCCTGATCTATTGTTCGTCATAGATTAATATTATTAAAATACGAAGCGAATCCTAAAACAAAAACACGAGGAATCTTATACAAAGACATAAAAATAAGTAGAACATAACATAGTAAGTTTCTTCCTAAAAAGAAGGAATATTCACTCTGTATATGTTTCCAATTACCTCTGTTGAATTACGTTTCTCAAAGCTCCTATAAAAATAAGCAAACCGCGCAGAAGCCGGGCTTAATCCGAGTTTAAATAAACTTCCGCGTGTAACTAAGTGTTAGTTAAGTAATAATAAACCTTCTTGAAGTCAAATTACCTGCCGCCCGGGCCGGTTAGGTAACTGCACATAGCTGGCCGCCGTCTCACGTAGAGGGCCGAACTCTGCCGATTGCGCTACATTTATTTGCTACGGCCTACGTGCACTGTTTTCTTTAAGGTAAGTGTGATAAAACTCTGATACTAAATAGGATTTTGTGAATTCCCTTAAAAATGAATTAAACACGAGAGAAACTAGGTTGCGTTCTATTTCTCTCATATCCGCTCCTAGGACTGATCTGCTCCAGTTAAAATGTATTTTATGGTCAGTATAAGTGATAATTAAGTTGGTTGGCTGTTACTCTCAAATTTGGGTGCGTTCATGAATAACTTAGTCTAAGTTACGTTCTTAGATAATTCTTTGAATATTTGATGGGCTAGTAGGTAGTAAAAGTGATTTGTATTTTGAATTTATATTTATTTTACTTGAATAAACTTTATTAGTTGTTTGTATAGCCATCAATTCAGTAAATAATTTTCAACTCAACACACAAATAAACCAATTCAATGACTTGAATAAGTAATTAACAATGAATGAGACGCAATTAAGGGAACGCGTTCCTTCTGATACTATGAGTATCACTAACACTTGATTTTACAAATGAGATGTCAAACTCTACTCATTGACGTTATTACGCAGACGCAACGTTTCAACAGGCTTCTAACAAATTTTAGAACAATAATTCCTATATATTCTGCTTTATAGAGATTACAGTATGTACTTTAGAAATGGTAGTTGTACTTGAAATTGTACTTCTACTGTGTTTTTTTGATTGAGTAAGGATATCAGAGATCCTTCAAAATGCCGCTAAGCGGCGTTTAAAGCCGGCTGCACAACTAATGCGCGGACTGTGGCGAGGTTGTCTATAGGCGGCAGTGTTCTCTTACCATATAGGAGAATCACCTGTTCCGTTGTCACCTATACCATAATATATATATATAATAGGAGACTTTATTCGGTATCATTCAACTGAATATAACTACATAACATTCGCTTAGAGAAAGTTACGCGTCTCAGGTGTAATCAGGCTATGGTACCTAGATAAGAAGTTCCGCGCCAACTTTGCATGTATAGATATTTGGAATTAATACGGCACAATCAAATATTAATTACCAAAATATCTCATGTCGCAGCCTCCTTGTAACTTCTCGGTTTACTGATATAAAGTATTGTAAGTAAATAGACTACCTACATCACGGTCTGAATATAATTTAATTTCTAAGATTTGAGTATACAGCGGGCTAAAAGAGTACCACCGTGATAGTAAAAATAAAATAAAATAAAAATAAAAACTTGTTTATTTCAAAAGTAAATGTTTGTGGCTAAGTCTTCCCAGTAAGTAATCATTCGATACTTGTGTTGGGAATGACTCGCACCTTCTCCTGTATTAAAATAATATAGAAATAAAAATATAGAACTAAACATAGAAAAAAAGAAAGAAAAAGAAAAGAACTTGTAGAGTTTCGCTGAGTAGCAGAGCCCTCTTTCAATGTGACCACTTAGGAACGTGCCCAGTGCTACGCGGTCGGTAGAGGTCATTGATCTACTTTCTTTGTCTATTCTAGCAAGAAACTATTCTGTCAAAGTTATAAGGGCCCCATTATCCTAATATGGCCAAATCCTATAGTAGGTTAGAGATGGCTCTGCTGAAAGGTTGAGAATATCGAAAGTTCTGGCTTAGGTTTCAGCTTAAGCGATACCAAAAGCCATCAATTACACCAAAGCGTAGAATGGGCGGTGGTTATCTGTTAACATCAGTAGACCTATCTGCTCCGTTTGTAAGAAAAACCTTAGTAGAATTTACAATCTTCAGGTAAATAGTTAGTAGAATTTGTTGGCAAGTCTGTTTGACGTAATAATATTCGATTCGTATGAAGGATGCTTACACGTGCCTTTCAGCTCTGGCTTGACCTAATAATATCTTTCCCTTTACATACATTTAGAGTTTTGCGAAAACATATAAGCCGGAGTTTCCTTTGATGGACTTATTTTAATAGATCTTCCTGTTCGCAAACTTTCTTATGATCGACTAATCCTCTAAGCTACTCTCGCGCCTTTTATTATAATCTGACTCTAACGAGGCTGCCCGCTGTAACCACACATCTTAATTCTACTAGATTCGCTTATATTCAGAAAAAGTTACTTTATTTTTAATCTTTTTAAAGCTGATATTATTAGAATGTAATTTATTAAAGTAAAGTTGGTTAAAGATATAAATTTCATACCGATACATGTTTTATTATTTGCAGTTTCCTTTTAAGTCCACGTATTCATGATAAATAATTTTATTTATTCAATAACTAATGAATAATTCAATTTGTTCTATTTTTATTCATTTGCGATTATGATTATTGGCCCAGATTGTCAAGCAGGCGTGGGAAGGATTTTTATTCAAGCGATACGTACTCGTCTGGTATTTATGTATCATACTTGACTTAATTTTGAACCGATTTTGTTTCTTTTGCTTTGTTTTTTTATGGAAATGGTGGCAAATGAGCAGGAGATTCACTCGGAGAAAAGCGGTTCTCCGGCCATGGACAACCTAGCCTTTTCAGAGTTGCGGATGCGTTGTCAGCCTTTAAGAAATATAAGGAATAATCCTTTCTTGAAGGTCCCGAAGTAGTATTGGTCTGGAAATAACTCTGCTGGCAGATGATTCCTCAGAGTGCACAAAACGTTCAGTTATGGATTAACATCGGGGTGAAAACGATGAAATTTTGTATTCTACCTCTATTTTTGATGATGAAATTCAGCTGCAGATATTAATTCAAGAAATAAACAAACAAATTTGATAATTCTAAATTTAGAATCAAACATAGACGAAGTTACTTCAAGTACATTTCTTTAACAAAATGCATCAAAATGCATGCATTATCACTAAATAAATATATATTATATAACATTAAGAAAAACATAAACATGACTCATACTTCAATGTAAATGAATTCTTAAGCAATTCTGTGGCTTGGAATTAGGACAATAATAGCTCCTGTAACTAATGTTAATGTAAACACAACAAAAAAAATATTAAAATCCGACTGAGTTCCTTGACGTTAGGTTTATAAACGTTCATTAGGAAATAAAATGATTATATTAAATAAAGATCCTTGAATTGAACTATCTCATAGGAATTGCAATTATAAAACTAAGAAATTATCAAGAATTGTTGTAAAGTAATGACATTTGGATGAAGTGGATAAGACCCAAGGCCTAAAACAAGAGAAACAGCGAGGCGGCCATAAATGAAAACACAATTTCCATTCAGCTGTTTTGCGGCCGCTGCACGACTAGAGACAGTATAAATCCCCACGGGATAGATGTCGCTGTTGTCCCTGGACTAAGTCTAATGCGAGTGTCGTGTCTGAGGACCTAATAGGGCTTAATTTAACCCTTCGTGTCCAAAGCGCCGAGCGGATCCGCCTCGCTCTCCGAATGTCGCTTTGCAATTGTCACACTGCTTTTGTCTAACATCTTCGTTCATAGTAACTGGATTTTAGTGATACCAATAGTTTTATCAATTATCTATTATTGATACCAAAGGCCTTAGTGGTAAATATTTGCTGTTTGAACCTAATTTTAAGATGGTCTCGTCGGATTATTGAAGAGTCTCGTGGCCAGATGGTTAGCTGACAGACGGCCAGACGTCAGCTAAATGAAGCAATAGTAATTGCCTAATAGTAATTGTAAAAAGTTTCTGATAAACCACACTTGACGGTCGATCTAACAAAAATGATTAAATGGGTAGCAGTGGACCAATCATTCTCCTAAGTCAGTGAAAGCAGACAGTCCGTCAGAGCTAAGCAGAGGTCTGACCACTTAGCGAATTAGGCGTGTCAAGTTAATGCTCGATTCAGACGAGGGTAGCATTACAGCAAATGAGCCCGGACTGAACCTGGCTGCCTCAAATTATTCTTGGATTACGTCGGACACGGAGCCATTAAAAGACTTAATTCGTACTGCGTATGTGTCTCAGCTTTCCAACGACCGCGAACTCGCTCTTTGTACACCTCATTTACTTTTGGCTTTTTCTCCGGCAAGTATATAAGCTATTAGATAAACTGTAAAAGCAGAAATAAGAACCCGTATTGACTCAAGGTAAATGATAATTCTTTTTTAATTTCAAATGAGATAATGTTTATATGCTACAAAAAATATATACTTTTTTATCATATTTTTTTGTCATATTTTAATTTATATTTTTTGTGCCACAAAATATATATATATATATTTTGTGGCATACTATAAAACGTATTTTACCACAGGCAAATAAGAATGGTGAGTTAAAGAATACCGATAATAAGAATACCGATCGTATCCAAAAGTTGAGGTGATTTCTTTAGAAAGCATGTGCTTGAAAAATTTTATATCGGAAGAATTCAGACTCAATTAGTCACTGTATAATTAAATGAATTTATAAACAAAATTTTCTAGAAAATTAATTTTTTTTATTAGCAACGATTCTTTATATTCGCGAGCGCCATTTATAACGAATTTGGATCATTGATCTTTGCTTGATCATTGAATGCCCATTTATTATTAGGTATTATATAATTTTCAATTTTCAAAATTCATATGGTTTCTCTAGTTCTCGAAATAAGTACCGATGTCGTTTTCCTTTATGTTAAAATTGCTTGGTTATATATATAAAAGATACAGAAAACATAAAGTACACAGTAATCTCTGCAAAGCTGGTGTGTTAGTTAAAAATGTGTACAAGTGCACTTCCTGCGGGTTTATCTTGAACCGCGCATGCCGCTGCAATAGAGATAATGCGAGGCCGAAATGTGTTTGCGAAATTAACTGGGGTGTATTTATCTAACTGCCATTTAAGACTTTAATTGTTTAACATTGCGTGAAGATAATGACTGGGTTCGCCAGAACCTACAGCACGGTTCAGTAAAATTTAACAAGAATATCCATTTAACCTTATCGCAATACTCGGTGTCGCCATTTATCAGACAAAAATACTGCAGGACTGCTAAGATTAACTGGCTTCGGCGCCACTAATATCGAAATACCAGGCGACTGCACCGTTAAAAAATATTTAAAGAAATAATGATTACTAAGCAAAGCTTAGGTAACATAAAGAGCTTATTGTAATATAGGCCACGATAATTTTAGCAGAGATAATTCGTCAGGGGCCGATAGTCTAAGCCTTAATTTAAAAAAGTTAAAGCGCTGGGGTGGCGCTAGATGAGCTCCGCATGTGAAGTGATCAATCTATTCCTCTATTCGCCCCTCAAAGTGGAAACTAACAAACTAGATAAGTTCTTAAAGGAAGTTTGCTCACCTTGGGTGCATAATGTCCTCATTAAACTTCTAGATTTTCAATTCATAAAGTTTATCGCTTTAATTGAAGGCTACAACATCATTATTTCACTTTAAATATTTATGAGTTCTTACTCAGTGATCGTCTCTTGATATTCAAAGATGTTTATTTTACGGGGCGCATAGATATTTAGAAACGTCTTAGAAATTTTGCATTTCCTATTCACGAAGTACTTTAAAAAAATTGTAGCTCATTGCTTATTGAGTTCAGGTTGTCACAACAATTAACTGACTACGATTTCTATATATATTTTGAGGAGCGAAATACAGGACAAACGTGTCTTACTTATCAGTGTTGAGTTTTGTCAGTATTATTTATACAAAATCTACTGACAAATCACCCAGTCTTACCATCATACAATTTGTCTTTAATACCTTATTAACATTATAATGGCTATAATAAAATTTATAATCTAATAATATAACTAAACCTAATATCGTCTGAATACTATACTATAGTATTTTTTGATAGTAACAGATTATCAAAAGTTATTACACTAATATAAAACTGGGGACATGCATATGCCGCCATTATGTATAAATATTAAATAAGGATGTATATGTGTGAAAGATTAAGTATTTCTTAATGTTTTAATTTCTTAGCCCTGTTACTCTCTATGAAAGAAATGTCATGTTGTGAATGTTGAGTCATCTTGAAACGTAATAGTTATAAAAAAATGATAAAAATTGTAAAATAAATGCTATGTTTTTCACCCGTGGGAGCCATGCTGAAGCATCTGCTGACGCACAAATTGGGCCGGTTTGTCTGAAGTGATACTACGGGCTCACAGAATACTCAGCGTGAAACGTACTGTGTTTACGTGTACTGTGTTTCACAGAGTGAGTGAGGATATCGGAGGCTCTTAAAATGCCGCTTAAGAGGCGTAAAAAGCCAGCAAC
>DWCF01005125.1:0-14873 GCA_018230265.1 Delias oraia
GTAATTAAAAAGTAAAATCTTATATGGAGCAACCTGTATTGAAACAGTATTTTTGCATGTATAATTTTCTCAGTCTGCACAAAAGAAATAAAAATAATCTGTTTGACGTTTTTACATATTTACAACGTTAAGTCGTTTTTTTTATTTAGAAGATAGGTTTTTAATACAACTACATCCTTGTACATGCATGTACTGAACAAGTATTAACTAATAAATGTATTTAAATTTTAACATTTACTTTGATTTAAATTAGATTAGAATATATATAGTCTATATAATTTTAAGTATTAAAATAATTTTTAGACATTAAATTATATATTATTTGTCAAATAGTTTAATTTAAGATAATAATTTATTCAAGTCACGTTATAATTTTTTTTATCTGTAATCTTTGATACAAAAAAAAATGGTCTATAATATAATCTATTTTTTAGACGTTCTTTAATATTTTATTTGTTAGTTACTTTTATCAATCTTTATTTCTTTATATGCTGATATATTTTTATTGTCCCTTATAAATGACAGAACAAGATATCTTTAATCGGATTCTTTCACATAGAATTGTAGATGAAATAAAACTAAGAAGATTTGTCAAAAAATCTATGTCTGCTTACGGTCCTGAAGTGTGGTCAATTTTTCTAAAAGAAGGCACATATACCGAGTATTTAATTTTATCTAATATGACATTTTACAACACGAACTTAGTGCCTAAAACAAATATTAATTGTCTATTGGAAATTGCTAGATCAGAAAACCTACCTTTCTACCATAAAATCTCTGTTGATGATAAAATACTCCATCAAATACAAATAGACATACAAAGACTTAATATTAATTACGTCAACAAGAATGTGTATCAAACATATATTAATATACTGTTATTAATATCTCATAAAAGATATAATCTTGGTTATGTACAAGGAATGGCAGACTTTCTTGTTCCTTTTGTTTTAAACTGTCCAGAATATCAAGCCTATTTTTTATATTTAGATCTTATAAAGAAGATAGAGTTTAATATTATAAATCTTCAATCTAATCTCATTCTAAGGTTAAGGGAAGAGATGGAGAATATAGACCCAGTACTATGTGATTACTTAAACAATATAGGGTTAGAGTTTCATATATTTAGTTTTAGGTGGTTTAACTGTCTATTTTTTAGAGAGTTTAAATATACAGAATATTTGAAGATATTTTCTAGTATCTTGTCATATAAAGACATTAATACTATCTTAGTATACATTGCAGTAGGTATACTTAGTTTTTTGAAAAATGATATACTTAAGAATACATACAATGATAATGTACTTATGATACAAGATATTAATAAAAAAGATCTTAAAGTAGAAACAATACTTACAATAGCAAATAACTTATACAAGAAATATAAAAAGTCTGTAAAATGATGATCAACTATCAAATATAAGCATACAATTTAGTTAGAAATAGATTGAGAATAAAATCTATATAAAAGGCTAAACAATACATAAAAAGATAAATTGTTTAATTCATTTGACAAACACAAATAAAAAAAATTGATATAAAATAAGGTATTATATTTAAAAACCTGTAATGTATTCCTTTTTATATAAAGACTCCTTTGTAATAAAAATATCATATATTTAAAAATCTTAACATCTTTAAATACATTCTAATTGTGTTAATGAATCATCTATTGTACCATTAATAATTTTTAAACATATATTAAAGATTCATTAAACATCTCTAAAAATCATAATGTCTAATGTATTTTGCATAAATGTAATTACATATCATTCCGCGTCTCCTTCATTTGATTTCTATAATTCATACTCTAATAGTTCTATCTGCTGTCCTGAAAAAACAAATTTCTCCAAAATTGATGTAATTATTTACAAATTATTAGTGGAAGTTGTTTTTTAAGCTCCAAAGCTTATGACTAAAACAAAATAATGCTTTTGCTTTTGATATTAAGAAAGATTAAAGTATAATGATTCTAGTATACATAACGATCCATTATGTAAAAATACCAATTTATTTTAAGTCCAATATTAATATGTAAAATATATACAGATAAAATAAGGAACCACTAAAATAGTCTGCATTTATTTAATCTAATAATAAAATATTAATTTTTTTGAAAAAAACTATTTAAGCCACGTTTGAAATTTTTTTAGGTTGTTAAAATTTCTTAACAATAACTTAATTTACAGTAAAGACGGACTTTTTTTGTATAAATTACAATCTTTTCTTAAAATTAGCTAAATTATGAGAAAACTATCAATTAACATTTAAAACTTTTTTCTTGTAATAAGAACTTGATGTGGATTTAAAACGATTATGTTTGGTTATTAAATAAAATACTGATTAAAAAAAAGAAAAAAAATAAGTCTTTTAAATATAAATTTACTTTTCTAACTAAAAAAACTAATTTTTTATTGTATGTCTTATATAGGTGTGCTCGTTTTAAATCTAAGTGTGCAAGGTGATTATAAAAATATTTTTAAACTGTAAAAATTGAGTAACTCTATATGAAGAAATAAACAAATGCATAAGCAGTGCAGAAAAAAATTATTTGATATTTTTAATGTAGACACGATTGTTCTATTATAATGAATTATAGCTGCAAATCTGTTAGTCTTTAGTGCAACAGAAAGGTTTAAAAAAATTAAAAACGAATATTTAAAAAGTATTTATTGTTTTTAACACATTAAATATCAAATTTATGAAAACCATATATATTTGTTTTTCATTCTTTTTAAAAAATTTATATTATATAATTTTAAGGTTTTGACATTTGATCGAATAATTATAAAAAAACAGAATTACAATAAAAGTCAGATAATTTTCAAAAGCGAAAATTTATTGTTTTAAATCGAGGACTAATAATTATAAAATACAAAAAAATAAAAAGAAACCATTGAGAAAACCGTTAATTGTTTAGCTAGAGAGCCAGTAAGAAATTTATTATAATTGTAATAAATATGGTAGTTATTATAATAAGACAAGTATATAACTAAAAAATAATAATGTAAAAAGCTTGCGTTATATTAAAAAGATGTATTGATTTATTAAAAAGGGTTAACTAATTATGTTAAGCTTAAAAAACAAGTAGCCTTGATGATTTTTTGTATAGAGTCTATTAATTTGAAACTATAAAAAAATTAACTTTAAAAGCTATGAGCCTTTTTAGCGTTCTTTTTATCAATTTAACAAGCATTAGTATTTTTTCAATGTCTTGAGTTAAAAAAAATTACTCCTTTTTAATCTCAAATAATTTCTTTACATTTTTAAAAACTTGATCAACATATAATACAATTAAATCAATGTTGAAAATGTTGTAAAGGGAACTAATTGTTTCAATTCAATATTTTAACGTGTAAATTGTTTATTTAAAATTATATGCAAAATAAAATTATAATATAGTAAGTGATTAGACAATGTAATATACATATATGTATTTACAACAACTTTTTAAACTCATTAATAAATGTTTCTTCATTTTTTTTCAAAATGATAAATTATCATACCCATCATGAAATTCGTTAAAGAATTATTAAAAATTACGTCACATAATTATATATCTGAACAAATCAATTATAAAAAGCATATTATTCTTGCAATGTCGTTTTTAATACCATGTATTTTGATTTGCAATTTACAAATTTGTAGAGCTTGCTCGTCATCAGAGATATTCGCTTGGGATGCTGAAGCTTTTTACTTAGATTTTATCCAATATCAACAAATAAAGACGACCGAGAATAGCGTAAATCTAAATAAAACTTATGGTAATAATGAAACAAATGTTAAAAATGTTGAAGCTGATGTTATTCTTAATTGTTCTAAACTTCAGGCTGATAAAGATATTTTTGATCAGATTAGTAAAGATGATTTTAATTTTATTCCACCCAAAGTTAAAAATGACACACATCTTTCTCAAAATGATCATGCAATATATAAAAAAGAGGCATTAAAAGTTTTGATGTGGAAAAGATATGTTTACAATACATACAATAGTATGATCAGTGGTTTTAAGAGAAAAGTTAATAATTCATGTATAAGGGAAGATATAAAAAAAATTATTTTACAAAAAATTGATTTTACTGAAACAATTTTGAGATATTTTATGAAACTAACAACTAGGGGCTTAAGTGTGACACAAAATGCCATTCTTATATATAATAAAAATGAGTTTATAATAACCAAAATTAAAAAAATCTTAAAGTTTATAGATATTTCTGCACATTTAGAGTCGATTTATCCATTATTAGAGACTTCTGTAGAAGCAAAAAATTTTGCTGAAAAATTAAAAAAAATACAAACCAGAATTAACAAGATTGAATATGATACAACGTGTTTTTTTGAATCTCTTATAAAAATGAATGCAATACTCATAAAATACTTAATTAAGTAAAGTATCTCTCCAAATACTTATAAATAAAAAAAATTCAAAGATTTTTTTCGTTTACCAAAGTTTTGTGTTATCCGTCACGTTCACATTTCTATAATTTAACATTTATTAAAAGAATTTCAAGAAAATGTATTATTTTTAAATATATAAGAAGAAAAGTTTTTAATAAATATAGAAATGAACCATAAAAGGTCATGGGAATAAAATTTTAATAATGATCAGAGACCTTTAAAATTATAAATAATGTTATATAGAAAATATCATTAAATGATATCTCTTCTTTGAGCGTAATCACGTGATAAAATAATATTTAAAAAATTAATAAATATTTGTTTTGATTTTTTTATTAAAAATCAATATTTAGTACCCCATGTTTATTATTTTTGTTTTGCTATTAAAAAGTCATTTAACAACAATTAATTACAATCCAGAAGATAGAATTTTTCGAACAGAAGATAATTTGGATGATATTATTGAAAACTGTGAATATTTTGCTTACAGTTATGTAGAGGAAAAGAAAAATACCTTGTTTTCTAATTATAATAAGTTTTCAAAGATGGTGTTTAAAATATTTATTGATCATAAAAAAATTAGGAACTGGATTAATGAATTAATACCAGACAAAAAAACCAGAAAGACTAACATTGTTCCAAAAGATTTTATTTTTTTTATAAATCATTTTATACAAAAACATTCCCCAATGAAATTATACACACCTAGAAGTATTATTTTAGAAAATTAGGCAATATACACTTATGAACTTATTGAAGAATTAGGAAAAATAGAATTTGATTTGATTTCCCACCCAGAGAAAAAAGCTTTAAAAAAGAAAATAGCAAACATGATTAATCTTATTGTTGATAATGATTGTCCAGGAAGCGTTTTGAGATTGTTTAATTCACGAAAATATAATCAATTTGTGACTTCTTACAATTTATTGATTAAAAATAAAAAAAGCGCAATTAGGTTAGAAAGATCTGCTTTTAATGTAAGAAATACAAATCAATCAATACTAAATAATGAATATATTAAATTAACCCCACGAGTAAGTTTTCAATCAAATTTAACCGCACTAAATTAAAAGTTTGTTAGCTTAATATCAACAGAGTTTTAAATTAGTAACTTTTTTTTGTTTTTTATTTTACATAATTTTAAATTTTTACTATTAAAGAAGGTTGTTATTTTATTATTTACAATAAATCTTGTAATGAGAATGATAAGTAAAGATTGTATTATTCTATACGTTAATAAAAAAAGAACTAGACAAGATTTGAGTAAAAATACTAAATGATTTTTATTGTTTCTGCAAACATTAATTTTAAAAACTCTTAATAAACGTTTATCAAAGTTTTTATTCAAATAGAATAGCTTAGTTTGATTAAGACAGGCAGCGACTTTGTTTAGTGTTATGTTTGATACTAAGCTAAAATATGTTAATAAAATTATTCTATAATAGAATATTTGATGTTCAGATTAAATAATAAAACACATTTATAATTTTAGAACAAAAACACCGTTATACTAACAAGTCGAGACGAAAAAATCAATAAACATTCTTTTAACAAAATTAACAATTTTAATCATACAATGTATAACTTATGTAAGAAAATTATATATTATGTCTAAATTATCTACTTTCTGTCATTAATATTTGAGATTGTAATAAAAACATACAATATTTTTTATCAGTTTTAATATAACCATATCTACATGCTAAAAAATTGCTCAGTAGAGTAGAATTAATGATAATAGGCAAATCCTTTTGTTTTATTGTTTACTTTTATAAAGTGTTATATAATTGTTTATAAAACTTTTTTTTAACAAAAATCGCACCTTGTAATCATAAATAATTACTACAGGAAATGTGTACAATAAAACGTTTTATGAGTGATTAACATATTACATAATATAAAATACAACTTGAATATGTAAATAAATTATTTTATACAAAAAAAATAATCAATCTACAAGTTTGATAAATAATAAAATCAATTATATAATTAGATAATTTGAATAATTTAAGTTGATAATAAATAATGTTTAAAGATTAAAAAATTTCAGACTGATTGAAAACACTCAAATAACGCTCATAACCAATGTTTTTGACAAAAAGCATAGCTTTTTAGACACTTGAAAATTGTTTAAAATACAATGAAAAAAATAGTGTAAATAATATTATAAGATATTAATTTTAGAAAGCTTATTATTTAAGATAATTTAAAATGCAAAAAGACAATGCTTGTTAATCATTGTTAAACGACAAAGGTATGTTATATTCAAAATAACTATAAGAAAAGCTACGAACTCTAATTTTTTAAACTTTGTGCAATTCTTTGAAAAGTAACTACAATCTTTTTATCGTAGGATTAAAATCAATACCTAACTTGTAAATTATTAAACCTCATTTAACAGCACAGCTGCATTATATTTATAGGCATTTTTCTTTTGCATAATTTTTATATAATTCGGATAAAGTCACAGTAATATTGAGGTTTTTAAATGCACTCTGTACAAATATAAGATCCCGATTTTAGAGTAATTACAACAGCAAGACATTTTTTTACCTTGCTATTTATATTTTTAAGGCATCTATCAAAATATTTATACTCTCAAATTCTATTTTATCTGTATTTAAAGTCAGCGTTTTTATTTTATTTTCTTCTTCTTTAATTCTTGCTAAAATTTTTAAATCTTCAACATTCTTTAAATTTAAAAAAATCTAATGATAGAATGTTAATAATTTTATATTTAATTAAATAATAAAATTTATTGTCTATTTTAAAAATTGAAGTAAGCAGACATTATATCAATGCGTTCCAAATGTAATCATTTTTTGAGTAGATTATAAATATCTGACAATTCATATTATTCTTCGTTATAATTTAATTAAATTTTTTAGATTTTGTGTTACTAATAACTTCACATAATCTTAGTGACCTCTATTGTTCAAATTAAATATAACTAAAACCCTTTATCTAACTTAATATTTTTGACATATCGTTTTAGAATTTCACTGAAACATTTTCGTTTCCAAGTGTTCAAATTTTCGTATTAATTTTAACCAGTTATGTACTTTATCGTATTTGATATCTTGAAATTTTCTTTTTCATTTATTATTGGAAAAAAAGTAAATAATTTTTTTTATCATTAACTAAGTATTCTAAAGTAGAAATAAATATCGTTTTAGTTTCCTTATATTGATTAAAATAAATTTTGTCTGCAAATATATCGTCGAATTAATATATAAATCGCTTCTTTATGTTCACTTCTATCAAACTTCATTATGTAATAAAAGTTATCTAATTAAGTTTTATGATTAAGGATTTTTTTCCTATGACAGTAATATCATTTTTTAGTGAAGTATTTTTATGTGATAACAAATTTGTGTTGTTGTTAAAGATATGTTAGACATGTATATCACAAGTAAATCTGCATCATGGTTGTACAAAACATTTTATAAAATCCGTATTAGAATATTTAGGTCCGACTTTGTGATCAATTTTCTTAGGCAGATCATCAATACTTAGTATTAGCTCAATTTATATATTATTTAATTTGTTGTAATGTATAATTAATATTGTTGTTCACTCTTCACAATGTTTAGCATAAACCAATGAAGTGATTATAACACAATAGATAATTGTTCTTTATCTTAATAACATTGCTTTGCGTTATTAAAGAATTAGAAAATATTATTATTATGAAACATGCTATGTTAAAATCCAAAAAAAAAACTACCATTGTCTTCTAATCTATAAAATATCTTCTCTAAAGTTTGCAATATTTGCAAATAACAATAAAAATAATTTAATACGAATTCTTTTCATAAAATTTTTAAAACATTGTTTTTCATAATTTTTGAGTTGTTTTATGTAGTCGTTGTAAGATCTTCTTTTAATGTTGGGAAAAAATTAATCAAGACATATGATAAACAATCAGATTTTGTGTCATCAGCATAGTCTCTAAAATTTTCATTTATATATGATGGATTAAATTATAGTAGTATTTTTACGATTGAGCAGCATATTTAAAGAAAAACACATACAAAGAATGGATTAATACATGTACATTTTTAATTATTATTAATTATTACTCTTTTACTTCATATATCTTTTTTTGTTAAAAGACATTTAAGTGTCTGCAATAGAACGACTTTGAGAATAATCAAATTTAACTTGAGGCAAGTGTAAATTTTTTATTTATATGAAAAAATTATATTAATAATGTCGAGTAATAAACGTTGTTCGTTATAACATCAATGATTTTTATATTGTTTGTGTATTTTATATTTTAAAACTATTTAAACAATTCCAGAAAAGATTCACATGTCAGATCATGAACACAACAACAACAGCTTAACACCTAGCTCCAAATATCCTATGAACTCACACGATTCTTCAATAAAAGGTTTGAAAAATAATAAATATACTGTGTGTTTTATATAAAAACATAATTAAGTACTGTTTGTAATAACTTAATAATGATGATTTTTTTTGATTATTAAAAAATTAATTGCAATTATTTATCGAATAATGGTTAAATTTACAATATTTTATTTATGCTATTTATATATATTTACATAAAAATATGTTCATTTAATTTAAATCGTACTTAAACATAATTCAAAAGTTGAATATTTTTTTTAATTAAACAAGCAATCAAATGGTTGCAAGCCAAAACAAAAATTTCTAATTAAGTTCAATAAAGTGGTTTAAGTAATATAAGACATATAGTAGCTATATAAGAACAAAAAACGTTCATGCATGAAGCAACACGTTGTTTTTATAAAATTTAATCTCATCTTCTAGAATAATCAAATTGTTTTTTTTCATTTATTTATAAATTAAAAAAAATATATCTACCCTTGTTAATGATTATGTTGTTCCTTTTAAAAATATTTTCAACAGCGAATAATGAAACTACTGACGATAATATCTCTCAATCAGACGAACAGTTGGATAAAATTATTTCAAACTGTGAGTATCATGCTTACAGGTATGTTCAAGAAAAGAATTATCGATTGTTTCTCAATTATGATATGTATTCTAAAATGATCTATAAAATTATATTTAAGTCAAGTGTAATTCAAAACTGGATAATTGACTTAATGCCAGATAGAAATGAAAGAAACACTTATATAAAATCAAAAAATTTTATATTTTTTGTGAATCATTTTATACAAAAACATTCACCAATGAAATTATACAAACCAAGGAGTATCATATTAGAAAACTTGGCAATATATAGTTATGAACTTATTGAAAAATTAGGAAAAATTGATTATTTTTTAATTTCAAAACCAGAAAGAAAAGCTTTAAAAAATAAAATAACTAAAATGATTGATTTTGTTCTTGATAAGGATTGTCCTGGCAGTGTTATGAAATTGTTTAATCAACTTAAATATAATGAATTTATGCAATTTTATAATGTGCTTATTGAAAATAAAAAACGTGCTAATAGGGTAGAGAGATCTGTAAAAAATCAAAAAGGTACAAATTATTCTATACCATACCTTGATTATATTGAATTCATTCCAAGATTAAGTTTACAATCAAATGAAAACGCATTAAATTAATTTTTTACTTTATTTATAAAATATAAATAAGTATGGTTTATTTCTTTGTGTTAGCTTAAAAAATATATTTTGCATATAGTTATGCTGTTATATAAATCAATCTTTGCTTAAAATCATTTCGATTTACTAAACTTATTACAGAAAATAACTACAAATATAAATAATCTTTAATAAGTTTAGGTAAAATATAAATTTTTCAGTGTTTTTATAAGACCATAAAATTTTTTTTGCAAAATACAAAATTAAATCTCTATTTTTAACATAAAAATGTGTAAAAAATACATTTAAATTGTTTTTTATAAAAGTCCAATGTAAAAAAACGGTTTCTAAAATAAGTATTGTTTTTTAACATAAGTAATAAATTTTTGGGCTAAATTTAATTTTATATTGCTTGTAAATATGCAAAAACTTCGGGGCAAAAAAAATTACAATGTCTTTGATTAGCATATTTGGTGGAACTGAATTTTACACTGCTTTAAAATGCATAAAAATAGATGTAAAAAATAAATTCTAACAATTTTTAATCACATTGCCTATGGCTTAGTAAATTTATCAATAAGGCCATTCTTTTTTTTAACGGAATAATCCCAAAATAATTGTAGTAAATATTCTGATTGTTTTTCCACGGAGATAGGTCTTCTTTTTCGAATATAATTTTTAGATCTACTCCATAAACCTTTTATATTTTGAATGTGTACATCAGGATTGGCAGGATCAATAAAATTAAGACTATGATTAACCGATAAATGGTTCATTTCAGGCATTTCTGAAAGAGCTTTTGCGTAAGCTCGCCATTTATTGATTATGATAATGGTACCTGGTAATACATTATCTACAATAATATTAGTCATTGTAGCTGCATTACGGTTGTCTACAGGCACAATAAAGCATTTTTTTGTGCCACGTTCGACACCACCAACGTACCATTGCTCATGTCTAATTCTTCCTCTATTGTATTTTCTTTTAAAATACAACGAATCATCAATTTCGACAATCCGTTTAGTGCCTTCGTCATTGAACCCACCAATCTTGATACTTACAGACAATAAATAAACATATAGATAGCTTCTCTAACTAAGTCTGTTAGTTTGTACACACTCTTTTAGGACACAACGACTGTAAAACTTATCTCTTTTAGTTCATTTTCTTTTAGGTATTTATATATAATAGAAATAAAACTTGAAATTTTGATTTGAAATTTACGAAAAACGAAACTTTTCTTACGCTACTGGTGTGCCTACAGCGTGCATTACAAGACCTCATGAAGTCATCTAGTGTTCTCGCAGCTTTAATAAGTCGCATACAAGGTGCATCTTCACACAGTTCACAATACTGCTCATTTTTTATCAAATTTAGATTTGCTAAAAATGAAAGAGCATAATGAGCTTCAGAAAAACTATTTATGTTGGAAATTTCTACAAAAACTATATCTTTAATGTCTGAACGTGCGTAACAAAGCTCGTCTTTAACAATATTAAAACAGTTTCTACTATCATAGGGGTAAAAAATTTAAATAAGAAAAATGCATTGTTAACAGCAGTGCGAAATTCAGTTCCACTAAATAGAAATATTAAAAGTTAAATAGAAAAAAAACATGATAAGATACCTGAAAAGCAAGTAAACAAAATAATATAATGCTACTTAGGGGACAATGACATCTTAAAAAAAAGCATTTAAAATCTAAAGCTTAAAGGAATAATTGTAACCAAATGAAAAGAACAGCTATTAAATACTAACATAGAAAAGATTAATTAAGCGACATGCTTATTAATTAAAATAATTAGTTGATGCTGTTTTTATTAACTTGATAGGGGGATGTGGATATTTTAATAGTTATAACCCTTGATTTATGAAAATGGCTGAGAATAAATATACCAACATTTTTGTTCATTTAATTAATCTTGCTTTAAAAACATCACCTTTCGCTTTACTTTCAAGTATTCTTTCGCTTTTAATTGAAATTTTTGAATCTTTACTCTCATAATTTATTTAATTCGGCGAAATTTAACTTATAAATACATGTTATATTTATGTCTACCTAAAAGTAACCTTTTCAGCTATTTCTTGCATTAAATTCGAGATATTAAGCATTATTTTGCGATATTTTTTGGCCGTTTTAACAGAGTATCGTCTGTTTTCTGCTTTCCATAATGTTCGCCATATTTTATTCATTAGTTGTACAAAATTAAACACGCGGAACATTATTTTAAAGTTTAGTTTTTAAAACTTAACATTTGTAATTAAAAATTTTAAATACATTAATATAAAATTGAACTTTTGTTTTCACATAAAAAAAACTACCGAATATTTTTATTCAAAAATTAATTCACCATTTTTACTCTTAATCGCAGCTTCTATTTGTCTTTTCTCCTCTTCAGTAAACGAATTCTTTTTTAAGTTTAACTTTACTAAATTCATTCGTTTACTATTTATTGCTTTAATTATATATGGTAATACTTCAGCACTAAGTTTATTATTTTCAAATGATATTTCTTTTAACTTGTTGTCTGTACTACATATTTTTTTAAGAAAAAATATTGCTCCTTCATTTCCAAGATCTGAATTTTCTAGTGAAAAACTCTTTAAATTGCAATTCTTATGTACTATTGCTTTTCCGAGACTCTTGACACACAACAAAGGGATCCGAAACGTTTTAGTTTTTAAAAACGTAAGTTTATTGTTTTCATCTTCTAATACGTCGCAAATAAACAATATTTCTTCGAAAGTTATACACCAATAATAAGTAAATTCTATTATATTATTGTCTTGATGTTGCAAAGTTTTACAAATAAATTTAAGGTCTTTACTGTCTAAATGACAGTCAGTGACAGACAAAGAAGTAAGATGACGCTTTCGAACATCAAGAAAATCGCAAAGAAAGTCTATATCAATGTACCAAAAACGGATACGATTAAAATTAATGATCTTTAGATTTCTCAATTTTTTTAATTCAACAAATATATTTTTCCATCCTTTGATACCTCCATTACGCGGAAAGGTAATTTGTTCAATCTTTGTCTGACTTAATGCCTTTAATGATTCTATATACTTTGACTCATCGTAAAAAAATAAATTACAATTTACTTTTATCCAATTGATTTTATCTATTTCGTTTTTCCAAAGCTTAATTAGATTACTTTTTTGTTTACCAAATTTATAATTTAAGTAAAACCAAATCCTCAATTTTTTATTATCCTTTTTAAATTCGTGCTTTAGTTTTTCAACTTTCAAAAAAAAAGGCAAAATTTCTTCTTTACTACATTTAAAATTATAGCTTAAAAATTTTACCAGAATACCTATCTTTTTAGATATAGTATTACTTTCAATGTTATCTATGTATTCATATAAATCATACAGGTGATTTATTATTGCTTTTTTTGTACAAAAACAAGCACAATTATAAAGTCTATCTATCATACTACGATTTATTTTATTATTTTCATCGATTAAATGTTTATTATTTTCGATTATTAAATAATCCAACGGCATTTGTGCTACATTATTTGTAATAGAAATACGCATATTTTCGAAGATCTTAGATGGCAATGATGTTACTCGAATAAATTCAGCGTTTGCGTGAAATGGTAAAAAGCAAAATTTGATTTCTGTCTCATTAAAATAATTATCCATTTTATTTGTAATATTGATAAAAACTTCCAAGTATAAGTTTTCTTTTTTTACAATAACATCTTCTTGTGTACATGTAATATTTTGATTATCTTTCTTGATTAAACACAAAAATTCTGTAAATTTCTCAAGTATGTTATCTGTTGTAACTTCTTTTGCAAATAAGTCAATGTACTTAATCACTATATTTTTTTTACTCGTAATACACAGACTTGTCAACACAGTTACAACATTAATGATATTAGAACTTATTTCATTTCTAAACTCTTTGTTGCAGTAATCTATTTTCCAAATATCGTCGGATCCTACACACTTAACATCTTCTAAACACTGAACAACCTTTCACCAATCCTTTCTTACATCTTGTGTGATTGTAAAAGGGTTTTTATATTTTTTATAAAAAAAAAAATCCGAATTTTTATCTAATTCAAGATGATCTAAATTATAACTATTGTTTTCTTCTTCGTAAAATATAAAATTACATAAGTGTAATAATGTTGTTTCAACACTATCATAAAAGAAAATTTTAGAACTAAATTTATCCAATTTTTTATCGTATACAGATAATACAGTTCCAGAGTCAAGTATTGTATCAATATTGTAAATGCATCTATTAGTATTTAACCTATATAATAAAGCTGAGATTGGCAATTCGGAATTTTTATCTAAATCTTTGATTTCTAAGTTTGTAAAAAAATAATCAGCATTTTTCATTAGTTCAGATATACTTACCATTGACGTAATAATAGAAAGATATAAAGAATATTCTTCTCTAGTTACAATTGTGTTAATCATAAATGAATGTATAGTTAACAACATAAGACAGTGTTCCTCATTTGTAAGACTGGGCGTTATAATTTCATTACTGAGTCTATCTAAAGTTAAGATAAGTGACTCTAATTTTTCTTCAACAAAAATATCATCTTCGTTATTATCATACTCTATAGGTAGTGTACTCCGTCTTAAAATGTTAACGAAAAATTTGGCAAAGATTTTTATACTATGAGTTCTAAGTTCGCCATCACTAAAATTTGAAGCAATAAGATTTAAAGAAGAAGGTGTTATTGTACTTAAATTTCCAACGGGAGAAGGAAAAAGTTCGATTAAAATTGTTGATAAACCATCATTTTCTTTATCTTCTACATAATTTCTTTCTCCGTTATAGTTACAATCTAAAGTTATACCATAATAATAAAATCTTAGATTATGCAACATATCAAAATAGAAAATATGTCCAAAAAACGGATTTAAAATACTAGAATGCAACTTTTCGTTTTTAAAAAT
>DWCF01005126.1:0-14872 GCA_018230265.1 Delias oraia
AATTTTAGTAAAACTTATACAGGCATTTGTTTATGTGAAGTTTTATTATTCTGTATTTTCTTATTTCCATCAGCATCGCACTCCCACGGGTGCGACTTTTTTAAGACACTCGCCCAGCAACTGTCAAGCCCTTCCAGAGATCGAACAAATTAAATTATAATTTATAAACCGGACCGGGATTCGAACGCGATACTTCTCGGTTCATGGTAGACTTATTAAACTACATAGCTACGAGATTCACTTTTTATAATGAGTTTGAAATAGTTTTCTTGTATACGAGAAAATTTAAAAATATATTTACTGCTATCATATTAGTCTTTATATTTCTTTTACAAATCCAGAATTCAATTAAATTTTGACACTTTATTATATAAACTACTGTAAGTTGATGACGTATTTTACCTCTCTGTCCTAAGGTCTTTAGTTGCGAGTCTGTTAGTGGTAATGCAAAGAATTAAGTTATTGAATGAATATCGTAACTGCGTTACAATGGCAGAGACAATGCCCAATAAGTCGCTAATGATGGCCTTTTATAGGGATTGTCGCGATGCATTGTTTGTGCGAATTGAAAACGGCTTCCAATATTTCAATGCTTAAGTAGTTCTTTCGCGAGTCTTTGTTACGTTTTCAAAAGCCGTGCCAACTCCGAGGAAGACCTGCGCTCCGTGTTTTGTTTTCGCAATATTTGTCACACCTGTCATTTTGTTTCTGATTGTCATACAATTATCAAAACATTAAAATGAAACAATATTTTTACATAATGAACAATATATGACAAACTGTATTCAGTGTATAATATTAACTGAAAGCTGAGTAACCTGCACTCAGACGACGCTGAGACGTTGTGGAAAAATGTTTGGTAAAGCAATCAATCAGCACTCGCGGCGCTTTGGGGACACCGCACGAATTTCTAATTTTGTTTACAACCCTCGAACCTTCACACTCAGCCCTAAGGGTTCGTCCAACAAGCTCTAACATCGATCGTCTATAACGCCCTCTGAAATGTCTTACTCCTGACTACAGAAGACAGGCAAAGTTATGCCCGTTTTAACATTTAGTACCTGAAATTAGCTGAGATTAATACATTTTACATTGTACATCACTTTTTCACACTTATGTAATAAATAAAGGGAAAATTAAGAAAGCAATTCTATTTTATTCTACTGAAATCACTAATTCATCTGATAGAATGAATTTAATAGTGAAAAATTACGTCTTTTGCGTACCTCTTCTAAAATAAATTCAGTAATAGTTTAGTTTTTTTAGCGGACAACGGAACAGATCTCCTATATGGTAAGAGAACATCGCCGCTTATGAACAACAATGCTACAATCCGCGCATTGTTTGTGTTGTCCACTTTTTACGCTGCTTAAGCGGCATTTTTTAAGAGCCTCCGATATCCTTACTCACTCAGAGAAACAGTAGAAGTACCGTTTCAAGTACAACTAACATTTTACGGTGAGTATTCTAGGTGCCCGTGATATCACTTTGGATGTGCCGACCCAATTTGTGCGTTAGCATATGCATGGCTCTCCCACGGGTGAAATTAATTAATTTGAAATAGATTGCTATTCTGCTTTATTACGTAATAGGAGTATTAAAGAGCTGTTTCCTTTGAACACGCTATTTAGTTCCTCCAACTTGTCTTCATTGACGATTTTTCAACCCCAATGTGCGGTTACCCTAACCCGGTTTCAACCCCCGCGGCTACCGCGCAAGCGTCGGCCACCCTAAATCCTAGCGGACGTTTTGATGGATCACCCTTAATGACAAGCACTGAAGGGGCGACGTAGTGTGGCACTCTTTCGATGATTCATTTCGATAGATTCGTGTTATTGAACTTCGATAACATCTGTAGCGTGTATAATTGATTTTATAAGGCGCAATTACGTACATTATTTAGCAGTAAGATAACGGGACGCTAGGTTATGCAGATAGCTTTTAAAATGATTGAGTCATATTTAATATTTTAATGTAATTTGAAAACTAATGCCTCCTAGAAGCGATATCAATAAGAGCAATCATCATCATCATTTCAGCCGTAAGACGTCCACTGCTGGACATAGGCGACCCTCTTGGACTTCCATGAATACCTGTGGGACGCGTCCTGCATCCAGCGTCTTCCGGCGACCTTTATAAGGTCGTCTGTCCACCTTGTGGGAGGACGTCCCACGCTGCGTTTGCCGGTCCGTGATCTCCACTCACTTTTCGGCCCCATCGGTCATCCGCTGTACGTGCGACGTGGCCTACCCAGTGCCACTTCAGCTTGCTAATTCGGCGGGCTATATCAATAACTTTAGTTCGTGTACGGATCTCCTCATTTCTGATTCGATCACGTAGCGAAATTCCGAGCATAGCCCTTTCATTTTCAAGAATAGATACATACAAATATTTAATAAAGATACTATATTAAAATTCTTTACCAATTATTTAGTGTTATGGCATACCTGTACAGCGCAATACTTTTCGTACTGCAGCCCTTTAATGTGAAGTACCTATTACCGTCACGAAGTATCGACATTAGAACAGCTCAAACGACATACGCCCCCCGTTATATGAACAGCACTCGCTACAATTGTATTAGACATTAGTGATGCCGCTTTCATTGTGGCCTCCGAGAGAGGTGTAATGTCTAAAATGCCTTTTTAATATCAAGAAAACTCTTGCTGACTGTAATTGTGGATCGTTTGAAAGGGTTTTGTATCGAGTTTCATGCACTCTATATTAATCGAAAATCTTTTACCTCGGAATATTTCATCAAAACGTAAAAGTATAAAATCATTCATTAATACTACATTAAAATGACAGCTAGAAACGCAATAGCATCAAAACATGTAAATGCAATAACCAATATCAGATAACGCATTTTCTATTTGCTTTATAATCTTTTTGTTACCACTCCACTATAATGGATGTGTAGACAAAGAAACCGTGGCAGCTCTCATTTATAAAGCAATAGTTTGATTAATGATATGAGTCACGGAATAGTGGCTTCGATCGAATACAATTATCTGAACAATTGCTTCAATCAATTAAATTTTATAGTACTGACAGGACATTGGAATAAACTTAACCACTCAGCAAATTGCTAATACGATTGTAAACATACTTTATATTACGTTTACTGTTTTCATATAGGTATTTAATGACTTTCAATAAAATCAATGATTTGTAAGAAAAAAAGAGTATTTTTCTTTAACTTATATTATATCAAACAATATATAATTATATTATAGTTAATTAGATCTTATCTTTCTCTTAAATTTATGTATTTAATGATTTTTTTCATTTGCAGGTCGAGTCACTGAAGATAATTTGGTAAGAATTTTAATTATTTTGAAACATCATAACGCTGGTTTTCTTTTTATGGTCAAATTGTCGAGTTAAGATTAAATTTAAGATTATTTCCTTACATACACATATCATCTTATTAATATAATTATTTATACTTATACATTGTTACTTAAACATACTTAACCAAAATTAGACGATAATAGTAACTCACATTATGTTAAAGCTAACCTAAGCTGAAAAACATTTAAGCTTTTACTAACGGAAGTAATTGAAAACGTGCATTTTATGTTAATTTAATTTTGTATCTCATAATCAAGTGCATAAGGTAGAATTTGGAATAATATTTTACAGTGATATAAATCTATCAACATGGACACTATGTTGTCGTCACATGCGCACGCGCAGTCTCATCCTCAATAGGGTGACCAGTATTTTGTATAACAACATTCAATCGGTTAAGATGCCTTTATGCCATTTAGGAAAACATATTGTATGGGCGCTCTTCATAAATTTAATAATAATAATTTAAAGCAATACCTGGTTTTAGGTTATCTTAAATAAAAAAAGGCTTTTTGGGGAACTATGTTCGCGTAAATAATAAAATTACTAACGAAAATTACTAACTGAACTTACAGAAAGTAAATTCAAGAGTCTTGTAAAACATACCCTAATTAAGAAAGCTTATTATGTCATAAACAAATACAAAGAAGAAAAACATGCATGGAAACTTCTGCACAAGCAGCAACTGGTACCTTTTAGGATAACAAACAAATAAACCAACTATTGTAAATTTGGCGATAAAAAAAAATTAAATCCTATAATTTTCTTGTTGGTTCTTCTCGTAGAGGTATATCTTCCGAACCAATGATAGCTTTAGCGTTTAATAGTACACAGCATGCTACAAGGAAGGATTTTAAATAAAATTTCTAATCTAATAGATATCCCTCAGTTAGATGGTTATGCTGAAACAAGACTATTCACGTTTTATAATATGCCGATATATAATAAAGCCATAAGCAAAGAAGTGGACACCAGGCCAATTGCGTCTAAAATTATGTACTCGACACGTGGGTGGTCTCCACTAAACTATACTTAGCTTAGCAAACAATATGTCGTTTACTGCGTACTACAACATCTCTCTTGTGTACTTCGAACGTTGCAATGAACAACGTTTCAATGAATTCTTACAGAAAATGGAAATAAGTTACAATTGACACAGAATTCAAAGAAAAAACATAGAAATTTCTTCACTGATAAATATTGAATGGATTAATCGTGGTTTTTATCACAAATCAATTGTAAAAAACTAACCACAATTTATTTATAACTCAATTTTATTTTTAATTATATTTATCTTGCTCTGTAGCTCATTCACGGATGACTGACAATATAAGAAAATATTTTTTTTTATATTTTTTTAATTAAACGGATGGTGTTGAAATATGTGAAGGAGAAAATAAGTTTTCACCCGTAGGAGAACTATGCTGAAGCATATGCGGATGCACTAATTAGGCCGGCTCGGCCAAAGTAATACCACGGACTCACATAATACTCAGCGTGAAATGGTAGCTGTACTTGAAACGGTGAATCCACTGTGTTTCGCTGAATGGGTGATGATTTCTTACACCCTTAAACATGTTGCTCAAGTGGCGTAAAAGCAGGCAACACAACCATTGCGGGTCCTATAGCACGGTTGTCCATGGGCGGCGGTGTTATCTTATCAAATAGGAAACCCATCTGCTCCATTATCCGCTATACAATAAAAAAAGTAAGTGTTAAGCTTTATTCATTATTTTTTTAATACTTGGACTTAAATATATTCATATATATTTATATGTTAATTTCTTAATTACTACGTGTTTTAAATAGTTCAGAGAGAAATCGTTTTGTTTTTATAGGACGTAGCTTTAAAGATTAATTGTTAAGGAAGAAGTATTAAGTAAGAATTGTTAAGTAAATAGAACACTAATTGTTAAATATACTTCAAAACATAACCAGTAATAATAAAAGTTTTAATCAATAATAGTTTCAGTTCAAATATAATTAAATAAGTAGAATATGTTCGCCAATTAGTAGTGAAACGTAAATCGTTAGGATAATATTTGTAAATGTCTCAAACTCTGAGGCGACACTCGAACAAATAAGATATTCCGTCCTTTCCAATAAAAAATTGATAATTTACTGATAAAATGTAACGATTGGGGATGTATATGTCTGTATCGATATTATATTAATACTTACATTAGAAATCGGCTTCAAATATTTGTATTTTTATGGTATATCTTTAAAAAGTTCATAATAACATATATTTAGGTATGTTTATACGAAGTTAATGCTTTTTAGTTGTACAATAATCAATATATTGTTTTTAAATACATTTTAAATACATACACTTTGCATTCCTAAGTTAATAATGACACATGTCCAAAGTATGTGTTAATAAATTTATAAATATTATAATTTATATCATTATTAATGTAACTGTCATTTCAGTAGTTATCGAGTAGTGATATTGATGTGAAGTTATCGAAGTTTAAATTACATCACCAGTCAACCTGATATGGAAATCTACCTGCGCCGAAGGGTCACCACTTGTCTGTTACGTAAAGTGCCCTCAATGACAGATTTGTAGGCATGTGACTTCTAGCAAACATGTGGTGCTACATATTGAAAACCAGAACTAATTTATGAAAAAATAGTTAACCAAATTTATCAAGTATCTGGCTATTTCTAGAACGTTATAATATATATTTCTTTGAATATATATCACTTTCGAAGTACAGAGAAATTATATTAATCATTTTATTATAAAATTAAATTTCTTTATATAATTAGTTTTTTTGAAGATAATTGAATAGAAAAATCAAAAAATAAAAATGATTAGCATTAAATATGTGCATTTCATGTTGAATAGCATTACTTAAAATTTATTTTTGAATGAAAATGTCTTGCATTTGCTTGCAATTGTATTTGCTTATTATTATTGCAATAGTGTAACCACAGTGACTAAAGTTTCATGGCAAGTGAGACGTCGTTAAACAAATCCTTCAGCAGGTATCCACATGTATTGCCATTTCTCACCGTTATCTGTCTCATCTCCAGACATCCGCCTTTCCGAGAAAACAAAAAAAAAACTTCACACGACATATCTATTGATCGAAACTACAAACAAACCAAAAATGTGTCCTTATGTCAATATGAAATGATTATTTTTACAAATTCTAGTTATTTGTTTTGTTACTCTGCTAATGTTTCTTCAAAGAATTACCAAGAAAAGTACAACTATCGCTAAATAAATGTAAATATTAAAAAGATAATTGGTTATCTTAATGTTATATTTGGCGGTCCAAGTTTTTTCTTTCATTGTGTTTGTGTGAATGTGGGACGTTGAAAACCAGCGCCTCAGTCTTTTACGGTAGGGCTCACAGCCAAGCACTACCCCTTTTTAAACTTACCTTTATAAATTTTGTATATCCTAATGTTGTTTCGTTTATGTTGTATTGATAAGTTTTAAATGTAAAACAGATTGGTCGTCCCACAAAGTACAAGAATTCTTAAGCGGTCCTGAAACGGATGTCTAGTTCATAATGTAAACTTAAACATATGTATAACATTTAAAATAAAATTATATCGTATATGTATCGTATGTGTTAGAGTGGAGACCACGGACTAACAAGCGCAGCGTAGGTCGTCCACCTACAAGATGGACAGAAAACCTTATAAAGGTCGCCGGAAGACGGTGAATGCAGGTCGCCTCCGATAGGTCCAATGGGAAAGCCTATTCAGCAGTGGACGAGCTACGGCTGAAATGATGATGATGATGTTTCTTGACTATTCTTTTCGGTTCTGGGTGGGAATGTTCGGGATGATTCTGTATAGTTTTTAGACTTATATAAATTTCTATATTGTATTACTTGAAACCATAATGTATAAAAATGATAGGAAACTCTTAAATATATAATATAATATTATTAAATATAATACTATTGTCATGAATAACAGATTGCCGGAATAAATAGGACGGGAAACGCTGCGGAAGTAAATTAACAAAGACATGAAGCGATTGACCTGCTACAGGGTCACGCAGGGTCACGGGTCAACAAATCAAGGAAGGACTTAGGGGCACTTGATTCGGCAATAAATTTCGATGAGACTTTCTAATATAAACAGCTCTCTTGGCTGTCACAAAGAAACGAAGTATGAAGCTTTTTATCCAAAAATGTAGCTTTCTTTTCGTATATTTATTTTCGAATGCTTGATTGTTTCGTCCGTCTGTGAATACGTTCGATTTTTAGCTCTTAGCGTGATGAAAAACTCTATTTAAAGTATCTTTGAGCTTCGTGTTTACTTTTGCTTAATACAGACAATTGTTATATTGAAACAGGCACAATTTTTCACTTTGCCGAATTAATAACATTGTAACTAAATGATATATTTACAGAAACGGTATTCAACAACATTTTCAACGGCATTGATTGTGTTGCCGGCTTCTTACGCCACTGAAGCGCCATTTTTAAGGGCTCCGCAAAATATAGTACAAATACCGTTTCAGGTTGAGTATTCTGTGAGCCCGTGGTATCACTTCGGACGAGCCGACCGGTTCGAGAAGTCGAGTCCCTTCAAGCCCTCCCAGAGATAGATATAATTTTTAATTGTCCGGGCCGGGATTAAAACCCGAAACCTCTCATTTCATGATACACTTTTAAAACCATTAAGCTACGAGGATCGAGGCGATTCATTAAGTATCAATTCGTTATGAAAGCCAATCGTAATATTATACAGAGTAAACAACATATAAATAAGCTGACAAAGCACAATGCAAATATATTACCATCTCTCAATGATTAAAATAACGACACAATGTTCTTCTTCAATTACAATTTGCTCTTAAGTCGTTAGAATCTTTGCTACATGAAACATTTGTTAAAAACCAGAAATAACAAAAAAAAATTGTTTCTCTTATTTAAGAAAACACGTACATATATAATTAAGAAATTTATTGAAATAATATAATTTAAAAAAATTGTATCTATTTGGATTTAAGGTACAGATAAATTGATTACAAATAGATATTGCTCAGGTTTCGAGATTGAAATTCGAGATTTGCAGGCGCCACTCTAGCGCCAGTTATTTAGAACAAATTATTTTATATCTTATCGGTAAGGTCTAAAGTATGTTCTGTAAACTTGTCTGTACAGACAGTTCGATAAAGACAGCACATTTATTACACACCTTACATTTGTATCTTTACGTCCAAGCCTCCGCATTATTCGCGACAAGCTGGTTTTATGAAATGGTATAAAAGTTACAATTTATGGAAATAAAGTCATAAAAGCGGTATGCCAGCATACAAATAAAAATTGCAATCAGAAACAGGACTCGTTTAAGTGGTTTTTTGTGGTTAGTTGACTAGTTAACAGATGGAGCCACAATTAAAACCCGCTCAAAGAATTACACAAAAGGCTTCCTATATTAATGTTTGATAAATAAATATTGTATTGCAAATTGTTGATGTATGATAAGCCTAAATCATTTATTTGTTCGAGTTTAAACAAAAAATTAAGAGGTAAATTGATAATGGGTTAAGAATTGAAATTATAATCTATTTTTGTGGTTTATTTAATATCGCCATCCTCTCATACCATACGACGAAATATTAATCTTTATATTTTTCTTGTGATAGACGATACTATTAGCAGTTCGCAACCATAAATTATTAAACAAAATACTAAGATATATAGAACATGCTTTTTACGTTCCAAGGCTATCTCTGAGCTATAAAATATAATATTAATGTTTTCGGATTAACAGGCCCTGAAAATAACTTTCGCTACTTAAAAGCGGTTGAAATATGGTTGGACTATATCTATAAGACATTGTTTATGTTCTGAAAATATTTAGTAATAGTAACAATTCGTTTAAGTTTTAATTAATATTATAATAGGATGATGTAGGTATGTTATATTGATAAGTATTTTTATCCACACTTTCTCAGAAAGTAACTACAACTTCATGCCACTTAAAAATATGATTTATTTAACTATTTTTTTTAACTTTCAAATACTTTCTTAAAATAATATAGGTTTTTTTATTCTATAGTGAACAACGGAGCAGGTGGGTGGGTCCTATATGCTATAAGGTATAAGAGAACACCGCCACCCATGAACAACCGCGCCACATTCCGCGCATTGGTTGTGTTGCCGGCTTTTTAAGAAGCTTAAGCGGCACTTTTAACGGCTTTTGATATCCTCACTCATTCTGCGAACTACTCTACAAGTACCGTTTCACGCAAAGTATTATGTGAGCCCGTGGTATCATTTCGGACGAGCGGGCCCAATTAGAGCGTCAGCATATGCTTTAGCATGGCTCTCGCACGGATTCATAAATCCATAAAATGGTCACTGGCGTGCTTGTGCATTTTGTGTTTAAATAAACGTATTAACTTGTGTTGAAAGAGAGTCACCATCCCTGATTACGACACCAGGACTCCCTGCTCGCCTGTTTTTGAGAGGCTGTCGCTGACGCATTACGCTCTCTCAGCGTCCAGCCTCCGCGTCGCGTCGTTTACATCGTTCCTAGTTTGCACATCATTACTTATTTATTTTAAGTTGCTATTTTTGTATTTAATTGAATTATTAAGAGTCCGCTAATTCTTGTTTAATAAATATTTCTCATTTTAATATTTTCTAATTGTAGAAGGGAACTTTGTTTATACTAAAGTTATCCAGCTAGTCGCCATTTTTATGAGCTAAGATTCTTTATTTTATACATTAATATTGATTTTGAGAATGTAACCAATAATAGATATTTAACAGCGGGCGCTTTACGCTTGAACCATAATCTGCATCTTTATTAACAGTGTGGAGATGTCTATCGAAGGCAAGTAATATTGAATTTGGTTTTTATTTCCTCCTACGGCTTGAATATACGACGTGTTATTTGATCAGACCTGTAACGGGTTGCGCATGTTCTTAGAGTTGCTTTAGTAATTTATAAAACAGTATAATTATTCTAAGCTTTTATGGCTATAATTTGATTGGTTTGTTTGATCTAAGGTATTCAACATTTTGATGACAAATACGAAAGAGGGTAATTTATTGAAAATATGCTTGTATAATGGGGAAGAAGGAGGCCTATTTCCAGCAGTGAACTTTAATAGGCTGATGATGATAATGATGATGCTTGCTTTATATAAAATTTATTATTATATGACATACAACAGTTTGCATTGGCAGCAGACTGCTTAATATACGTGATTCTGGCCTTTTCCCGCCTATTTCAGGCTTTTATAGAAATGTGTTCATACAATACGTGTCGTAATTACACTGTTTTTTAAGTGATTTTCATATATTACTCTAGAATCGAATAAAGAAATATTCCTATGACGCCCTATCACGACACAGCGATAGATAGTTGACAAAGAAATTCTAAGTATTCGGAACGGAAACCGCGCCTAAGATCATGCCCTCTTCTATCCGTTTATTTATAAATCGTATTGACAATAATGTGTGTTTATATTTCAACTCAGCGGGCGTCGGACACATTTACTGCCATTAAAATTTGTGCGAAATGTGAATAAGTTTAAAGTTTTTTCATATCTGTTTTTATATATCCACATTGCCGATTTAAGATATAAATTTGCAAAATGTATAATTTTATAAGCTTATCGATACACCTTGAAATTGTTTTCAAGTACGAGTACTGATTATTAAAAAATATATTTTTACTTTTAATTGATTTTTAATATTGTTCAGTCTCTTTTAATTTATTGTAGTTTATATTTATCGCAGTAACTTCTAACAGTAAAAAATTCTCTCTGTATATTGAAAATGCTTAGTTAATTAATACTCTTGGCTGGATTTAAGTAGAATCGATTCGATTGATGCAATAAAATTATTTTTTTGATCTTATTAATGTAATTATGTTCGTTAAAAATACTTCTAACAAAACTTCCTAGTTTTGTTCATCAGACATACACTTGCGAACAATAATTTATAAATACGTAGTTTCTACCAGAGAAGGCTTCGCGGCTCGAATCGGAAATGAGGTATACTTCCGGTGAACCGCTGCGTCCGGTTGCACAGTTTCCTTAGGGATTTCAAACTTCTACAATATTTAAGAAATAGAAATGGTTATGTGAATTTATTGTACTTTCAAAACCAACTATTTTATAGATAAAAATAAAGAAATACTATAGCTACCTATATTATAAAGTTACAGATCAATAATATAGCATATAATTCAATATAAGACAACCGGAAAAGGTTATTTTTTTAGGAATTTTAACAGTAAATATAAACAAATATGGTTGTTCGGTAAATAAATGATTAAAATTTAAAGGTTCGGCGTATATCAATAAACAGAATTATCCACCAAATATTACATTTTCCCCTTCATACCTGTCAGGAAACTATTCCCTGGGAGTCATGTAGGGCTATTATAGTGGCTATTAAATGACCGTTACGTATATCCAGCATTTTTCCTTATTATGTCGTGTTACACTTGGGCCTCGAGAGGATGAATTGAAATAAAAAAGAATCAAAACTCTTTTTTTTAACTCTTTCGGTATTCTAGTAGAAATTTCCGGTAGAAACAGCTGTAAAACATTAGCAGAAAGAATATGAAATATTGATACTATAAAGGCTTACCGCGGCTCACTTTGTAAACTCGACAACATCCGTTTTAGGCTGACCCTAGATGATCCTCTTTTCTGTACACTGGCAGCTTCATATGTTTATACTGATAAATGATTATTTTTATTAATGAATATATTTAACCCGTGGGAGAGCACTTATTGGGCCGGCTCGTCCGAAGTGACACCACGGGCTCACAGATTACTCAGCGTGAAACGGTACTTATACTCTGTTTAGCAGAGTGAGTGAGGATATAGGAGGTCCATAAAAGTGCCGCTTAAGCGTCGTAAAAAGCCGGCAAACACAACCAATGCACGGAGATATATAATGATAGATGTATTTTTTTCTTATTGAATCGCGAGGATCTTCTAGGGCAAGATTTAATATGGTAAAATTTCTAGTATGTATCTTCGTATTTTAAATATATTATTATTAAGTATACCAATATTTGGCAATGCACCCGCGACTCTGAAAGGGCTTGGTGGAGGTCCGCTTATCCTAGATGAGCCTCCTGCTCGTTTGCCACCATTTAATTTTTTTAAAATATTAATTAATGAAATGATTTAAAAATTACAATTAAAATTTCATTAATAATATTCAAGACTTTATTCAGGTATAAAAGTTAATCATTATATTGATTAATATATAATGCTGATTTTATCTAAATAGAGATAAGCCGTTACACAAAATAAAAATCACACAAAATATAATTCAGGTGAATACCAGACAGAGAATTTACCGGCCACCTGTGACAACTCCACGGAAATAAAATTTTCATGCTTTGCGGTCGGGCAACGCGACAGGGCGGCGATGGGCGAGGTTGAGCGTTGTTCGCGCTAAATACTACATATTTTCGTTAAACTCTAGATTTTCACGTGCTTACAGAATACTCAGCATGAAATAGTAGTTGTATTTGAAGCGATATTTCTACTGTGTTTGACTGCGTGACGATATCGGAGGCTGTTAAAAACAGCACTTAAGTGGCGTAAAAAAAGCCGGCAACAAAACCAATGCGTGGATTATGACGCGGTTGTCCATGAGAGACAGCGTTCTCTCACCATATAGGAGACCCACCTGTTCCGTTGTTCGAATTTGAATCATTATCAAGCGTTCCGTTTTGCAATTTGCGTTTTAATAAAATAAAATATTGTAAAATAAATCTCAAGTATACATCAACTTATTATTTAAGGCATTAATAATGCCCTATAGTGTAGATTGAGACTAGTAATTTTACAAAGTTGTATAAACATATTATACCAGATTGAAAAAATATTAAAATTATATCGTAATATTGAAAAAGTATTATAGAGTTCCACAGGTGTGAATTGAGTAGCCGTGTCGGGTCTGGATAATAATGTCGTTTCCTCGACCTGTCGGATTATCCGGCTTTCACATGACACAGCTATGATCTTTTATAGCTGAATTTTCTTTTGAAATATTGTATTGTTATTATTACAATGTCATACAAAAAGGTTATATATTTGGTTACAAGTGTAATATATATCTTGGATTTTTAAGCTATATTATGGTACTTAACTCACAGAATATTCAGCATGAATTGGTACTTGTACTGTGTTTTGCAGTGTAAGCGAGGACATCGGAGGCTCTTAAAAATGCCGCTTATGTGGCGTAAAAAGCCGGCAACGCAACCAATGCGCGGACTGTAGCGCGATTGTCCATGGGCGGCAGTGTTCTCTTACCATATAGGAGACCAGGTGGGGCTCCGTTGTCTATACTATAAATCCGCTATACTATAAAAGAATGTAATTCATTTAATTTACCATAAATATAAAGTATATTTGATTAATACATTCACCTATTAGAATATAATATCAAATAAGTTGATATTTAGCTATCCTTCCCATGAATAAGCTCTAAAATATTAAGCTACGTTTAAAATATGGCCAATTACACAAAATCCTTAGAAAGTAGTCGCAAAAATGTCTTTATAAATGGAGACAAAAATATATTATGTTCTTTAGTGCGGATATGAATGCAGCGGAATAAAAGACGAATGCAGACGTTTCTTAGCGTCGTGGGTTTAACCGCTGACTCTACGAAAACCCTTATGATGGCCACAGAGCAGTAAAAATTAGAGACGCGTAGATTTGTCGGACTAGCAAAGTACGAACACAAATATAATTCATTAACTAACCCCTTAACATTTAATTTAAAGATTTCAACTGTCGTTTCATGCTGAGTATTCTTTGAATCCGAGGTCTTCGGACGAGCTGGCCCAATGAGCGTCAGCATATGGTTCAGCATGGCTCTTCCACGGGTGAAATATAAAAGTAGTTTATATATACAGCGTAAGAGTAATAGTGTGACAGAAAAATTATTACTTTACTGTAAATTACATACTAATAGTTTTTCATGAAAAAATCTAAAGCAAAAAGATATTTAAGCAAGTGCTCTGTAGCGGGTGTATGGAATGAGCATCTTAGGGCGAGCTATAGGACGGTTTTATGTCTTCATGAACCACGTTTCAGTGATCATCGCTCTATTACATTTCATAAAGATAACGCCATGTGAACCTCACGTCCACTTCAGCTATTTAATATAGTATCTACTAATTTTTACTACTAAAAGATTAGTGCTCAGGTTAACTTTTAAATATGTTTTTAAAGAAGACGTCTTTTTCAAGAGTTTTAAAACATGCTTTTAGTTTAGGACATTTTAATTGCAAAATCTTTTTGTATACTAGCGGACAACGGAGCAGGTGGATCTCATATATGGCAAGATAACGCCGCCCATCGATACCGGCGTCACAGTCCGCGCATAAGTTGTGTTCCCGGCTTTTTACGCCACTTAAGCGGCATTTTTAAAGGCCTTCCATATCCTCACTCTGCGAAACACAGTACAATTACTGTTTCACGCTGAGTATTCTGTGAGCCCTTGGTATCACTTCGGACGAGCCGGCCCAATTAGTGCGTCAGCATGGCTCT
>DWCF01005127.1:0-14872 GCA_018230265.1 Delias oraia
CGCTCAAGATCGCAGCGGGTGGGCGTCTTTGAGGGAGGCCTATGTCCAGCAGTGGACTTGAATGGGCTGATGATGACACTAGTAGAGTTATTTGAATGTATATAATAGTTGCTTTTATTATGAAAAATTGTAATGAAAGTAGAATATGTAAGTATAATAATGGTTTATAGTAATAATTGAAACATTGTGGAATGTATGGGCGCAAGCCAATAAAATGAAGAAAAAGGAAATTTCTATTTTGCTTCAATCAAATGTTTATAAGGCGCGGGCGTTCTTACGTAAGTAAACAATTTTAGATTAATTTGTTCTGGCTTTACAATGTCAAAATACAGTTGAAACAACACTGGTAGCTGTAATTCAAATAGGTTACCGTTGATTTGCGGTATAATTTCCCTAAAATATCATCTTCTCTCATACAATCATCTCATACAACAAATTCAAGTTGTCACAACTGACATTGAACCCTTTGCCCTTCGCGTTAGAGGAGATTTTGTTCATTGCTCAATTTCAGCATAGGGTATAGAGCGGAAGCACAGAATCAGAGGACACGCACACAGATGCGAGTTGGCTAAACTTGGGCCAGCTTAAACTGAGCTAGCTCAGCGTTTGGCTTTAGTACTTTACATACTGATAGTGAAAATGAGATAGTTCAAGTGAATATGGCTATTGAATGCAGTTAAATTGGCTCAAGTAACCGCTTCGCTTGAAGATGATTTTGGTTTTGTATGATTGGGAAAGTGAACTTCGATAGCGATTTAATAAGTGTGCATTTAGTGCAGACCATTAAAATTAATAACAGGTTTATATTAAGTTTTCTCTTCATTAGGCCATACTACGCGTTGACCCATCTATCAACTTATTACACGTTATTGGTTTATTTAGTAAATGTAATCCAAACTTTACTTATTACGTAAATTATATTTTTGTTAAAAAAATTAGAGTCAGACATTTGTAAAGATACTTACGTTTTCGTAAAAGTTTACAATATTTTCCCTAAATTCCACTTTCAACACCACATTTGCTTCATAATTTTTAACTATTGATTACTATGGCACAATAAAATAAAGAAACGTGCTTCTAACAAAATATTAACAGGACACTGTGCTAACAAAATGTATAAATACCAAATGTTTATAAATGTATACAAAATGAAAAGCGTGATGCTTTTTAATTTTTTTTTTAATTTCTGACAGTTTACGAATAACGCATCCCGTGTAGACAATCGCGTCGTACTGAGGCGAGGCCAACTGTCATACATAATAACACACCTACAAATTGAGTCGTGGGTCAGAATTGACGGTCTGAGGGAACACTTCGGTAGTACAATGTTTTTTGCTATCAATCTGTAGTATGCTATAAAAATGACGAGTACTTTCAAAAGAGGCCCTTAAAAACGCCGTTTAAATGTCATAAAAAGTCGGCAACACAACTAATGCGCAGGCTGTTGCGCGGTTGTCCATGGACGGCGCTGTTCTCTTATCAAATAAGAGACTGACCTACTCCGTTGTCCGCTACACTATAAAAGAAATCAAAAAAGACAAATTATCTTTAACGCGTATAAAATATAGATATTTATTCAGTCATGTTCACAATATTAATTTAAAAATATATATTTAATGGTTTGTTAGGTAAGGTTAGTTAGATTTAATAACACTTATGTTACAAAATTTACATGTTATATATATAAATTTACATATAATATAAAAAATTTAAAGAAAATGAACAACAAAAATCCCAAGTAGAGACTACACTATTTAAAATATAAAATACAATATTTAAATATCAAAAGATATGATAGATAGAGATTTATGTTATACAATTTAAATTTATCAAACGATATTTAAATATTATATATTAAATACTTTTATTGATATAATTGACATTCATATTGATTGATCTAAGTCATCGTACGAATTATTTGGATTTTAATGCAGGAATTATATTTACTGCATTACGGGTTGTAATTAAGGATATTGACCATGACGTCTTGACACGTCTGTGCCTAATTGATAATAAAGACAATTAAACACTTGCATCAACTCGTGTTACTAATAAAGAACTAAATCAGAAGTATGGTTTGTTCTATTTACGGTAAACTAAAATTCTAGGTTCAGGTATGTAGAAGAGATTTTGCCATGCTTATTATCATCATCATCATTTCAGCCGTAAACGTCCACAGCTGGACATAGGCCTCCCGCTTGGACCTCCATGAATACCTGTCGGAAGTGACCTGCATCCAGCGTCTTCCGGAGACCTTTATAAGGTCGTCTGTCATGCTTATATTCAACCAAAAATTAGTCGCATATAAAGTTGTCTAACTATACAGTTGTAAACGTATGTATTTATAATATTTATTATAATTTTCAAGGGGCGAGGCCTATGTCCAGCAGTGGACGTCTTACGACTGAAATGATGATGATGATGAGGATGATGATGATGAAATATCTTACTGTTTTTTGTATTAATACAAGAAAAAGATTACGTGACAATATTTATAGGGTTACGAAATTATTATAGCGGCGTTTATTTATACAGTTTTTTTGTTGTATTGTTCATAGCGTCATGAACACGTTTAGTAACTTTCATCAATTCTTTTAGTGAATTATGCACGCTTTCTTTGAATTACCGAAATATCCTGATATAATAAATAAAAAACATTCTGTCTGTTTATTGTATTTCTATTTCCGAATTATCGATCAACATTGGAGGCTGTGGAGACTCTTGCTGAGACGATGAACGAAAACTGACTTGATTTAGACTTGACCTACATGTTTATCATAGATCTTAATAAATGAAATATTTTTTGTCATTCGATGAGAATGATACATGTAAAATTGTGAAGAAGTCGCGGGCATCGACAAGTTGTAGTAATTTGCGTATATGATGTCGGTGGTAAAGTACGCATGCAAATGTTAAATTAAACTGTTAGGATAATAAGACAATAGTCAAGATTTTTTTGTTGATAGATTATTGAAAGTTGTTTTGAGTCGCATGTATTCCCACAGCTATATACACAACTCTATCTTATGTTTAAATCTGTACAAATATTGCTCTGGTCCGATTCAAATTTAGTTTCTCATAAATATAGTAACCGGTAACCACACGGACAATATATATGATATTGTCCGTGTGGTTACCGGATCAGAATAGTACCACTTCGAGTCTTTCTAATGCGATGGCGTAAGAGGCGACTAAAGGATACTTCACCGGAGAGTGAACAGCAGATGTTCTGCGATCACCAACCCGCCTGCCAAGCGTAGTGATTAAGGCAGTGATAAAATAACCCCTCTTGGGGGAGACGTATGTCCAGCAGTGGAGTTGATGGGCTGATGATGATAGTACACACACACACACATATATATATATATATATGTATATATATGTGTATATATATATACACATAATATACATTTCTACTCTGCCCTTTCTATTTTTTCTTAAGGAAATGGTGGCAAACGAGCAGGAGGCTCGGAATAGATACGCACTTTATTGAAGATTCACAAGTCGTATTGGTTTCGAAATATTTCTACGAGTAACTGATTTCAGAGTGAGAGAATATGATATATTATTTTTGTTACCACTCTAATAATACTATTGTTGATAGTAAGATTTTTTTTCACTTTAACGCTGTAAAAATAAAGACAAGAAAATAAAATAGAATAAAAAATATAATAATAATCATTTGTCAACAATGCATTGAATGTATAAAATTGCAGTTTTTTCTTTATATTTTTCTTTTCTGAGTGATTTTTTATTACATAGCTGACAATGGAGCAGCGTATCTCCTTTATGGTAAGAGTACATCGCCGCCTATGGATAGCGATGCCACAATCCGCGCTCTAGTTGTGTTACCGACTTTTTTGGTATATTAATTTTTAATTTTTGGTATTGTAATTTAATGGTATATTAACGGGCCGCCTGAATTCTCACTCACTCAGGATAACACAATACACACATTTAGTTTCACTGTCGTATTCTGTAAGCCCGTGGTATCACGTCATTCTATTATAGATAATTTGTCAATAATTTGTCATTGTCTTGCATCTGTCAATAATTGTATACATTTATTGACAGATGCAAGCAGCTGAAGCTCAAGTCTCAAGGTGGGAGACGGCACATCACAGGCATGTTTTTTATCCCACAGATCATTGATAACTGACAATTACTTTATTTAATAGTAACTTTATGATTCTACAGTTAACATATATAAATTAAATCAACACAGAATGGTGCCAAATTGAATGAGATGAGGTAAGATGCTAAACGGATGTAGATCAGTAGTCAAATCAAAATCAAATTTAAAAAAGTCAAATTTCATTTAAGATTGAGCACTAATCTGTAGAACATTTTCTGGATTTATGCAAAAAGTTATTAAACAAGGGTTGAAAACTCACTTTTAATATGGTACCCTGATTCAACCCATGTCTGCGGTTAGAACTTAGCTCATTAGACAATTCGTAGGTAATGTACATTGCCTGCTTATGCCAAATTATAGCCTATATGTTAGTTTCATGAATGAGGTATATTATTTCAAAGTGGGTTTATCCTTGGGAGAGCCAATTTGAACCATATTTTAACGCACTAATTGGGCCGGCTTGTCCGAAGTGATACCACAGGTTCAAACAATACTCAGCATGAAATGGTAGCTTTTTTATAGTAAACAGGATAACGGAGCAGGTGGGTCTAATATATGGTAAGAGAATACCGTCGCCTATGGACAACCGTGCCACAGTCATAGCGTTGGTTGTTTTGCCGGCTTTTTACGCCGTTTCAGCGGTATTCTTAAGAGCCTTTGATATCTTCACACTCATCGAAACATAGCAGAACTACATAACAGATATCGGGGTAAAAAGCTGGCAATACAACCAACGCTAGGATTGTGGCGCGGTCGTCCATTGGCGGCGGTGTTGTCTTACCATATAGGAGATCCAACTGCTCAGTTGTCTACTAAACCATAAAAAAAGTTTTTATTAAAATCCGTGCAGTTTTCTCGTGAAAAGTAACAAACACTCATTAGTAAGATATTTTTATCATAGTTGGCCATATTATTACTAATAATTCATGTCGGCACGATAATAAAAGTAGAAAAATCTGTCAGCAGGTCTTATTATAATAAAACAACAAATTATCATATCAGTATTGTTGATAAAATCTTATTTATATTTTATATTTATGTGTTTATATTGTTTTTAATTTTGTTTTAGGTTATGTCTGAGCAATAATAAAAGTTTTCGTGTTACTAATTATTATGGCGTCTATGGTTAACATCTCGTACCGTACAACAGTGCAACCGGTCACTTGATGACGGATGTAATACGGGTCTGCTGTCTGTGTTCATCCGCTGTTACAATCAACCTACATACCTCTAGACGAAATGGACATAGTGTTAGGTTTCAAGTACACAGTTGCATTGTTCACAACGGCCAAACGAATTACAATTTAATGCAGGTGTAGGATTTGCATTTCAATGATACAAAGAATCAGTGGAAAAGGTTATATCTTGAAAAATATGCCCTGTTGACACATTCCAAACAATGCTTTCATAGCTTAACATGAATTCTTTGAGCCTCTCCTGTTTTACTATTTACACATTCGAACACGTACATTTTTGTTTTATGATAGCGTCTACAACGTTGAAGACACGTAACACCATCGCTCTTTATAAACACTTGTGTACACGCGTATCACATAGAAAGTGTGTGGTCCTGCAGTGTAAATTATATTTTTGAATGTTGTTATTGAGAGTGTAACATACAGTTACACTCTGGAATCAGCAGCCTACAGAGGTATTTCCAAACCAATACGACTTGAGGCGCTTCAAAAAAAGAGCGTACTCATCCCTAAGCCTCCGACAACGCACTTCCGTCTTTGCACTCCAGGGACGTCCATGAGCGAAGGACGGATTATTCTAGGCGAGATTTCTGCTCGCCTAGAATACCAATTTTACACACGACACAACAATTAATATTAAATATTGTTATTTCTACTATTATAAAGTTATAAGCGAACATAATTTAAACTGTGTTTAAATTTATTTTATGGTAGCAGACAACGGAGCAGGTGGGGTCTCTTATATGGTACCGCCGCCCATGGACAACCGCGCTTGGGTAGTTTTGCCCGCTTTTTACGCTGGCATAATTTTAAAAAATGGCATAATTCTTTTTCGGTTCCAAATGTCACCTTTCTGACCTAGAGATCTTGATATTTGATAATGAATCAAAATTCAAAACATACCCTAAATACTATACGCTAAAAGAGATACGAAAAAAGAAATTATACATTGTAAATATTTTTTAGAAACGAGCTCATTAGCATAAGTACTGGTTACATAATAAAACATTACCTAAGTATTTACAAAAATAAATACATTGTTCGTAATATTGTTCGCGTGACCAATTCGAAGGCAAAGATATTTGGTATTGCTTTATAATCGGATTTGTTTCTGTTGGTTTTGAACGTATGGGCATCATTATGCTGTAATATATCGTAGTTTTAAATAAAATTAGTTTTCCATATATGTGAATAAAATAGTTCTTCATCAGATATCTATCCGTCGGATACAAAATATAATAAAATTGGTTTACTGCATATCTCACCAGATTGTATGAATTTATAAAATTTTAAATTATAACAATCCATTCTATTTCAAGCTGCCATATTTATCAAAAAGTTTAATTAAATAATGAATTGTATTTTAAAATATGCGTCTATGTATGTAACATATCTGTATGTTTCTTAATAGCCTCAAAGGGAAGACATCTAATCATATTTCACGGAATGAAATTACGGCCTAAAGTTGCTAATATTATATTCATTACAACAAAAACAAATACAGAGTCGACGGGAATGAAGATGTACATAACATATCAAATTATTTATCACTTAGCCGATAAATTACACATACTATGTTGAAATTTAAGAAACAAGCTTTCAGAATTGCTTATTATTTATAGAAATGTATATAAATTATAGGTATTCAGGTTGGTTGCAACAAGTCTCACGGAGTTACATAAAATGCTATTTAAATCTCATTGGCAGAGGTAATTGTGCATGCAACTTACATAATCTGAAGGTATGAATATTCTTAAAATATTGAAAGTGACGTCTGTCATGAGAAGACACAAGTGTTGGTTAAACATGACCTTTAAGTTATCTATAGAATATATTATTATATAAGATATATACTGAAGTCTGAGATACTAAAACTAATTTTTTATGTGTCAGATGCCTTATATTGAAGATACACACACTAGCTATAAAGACGTCATTGTACCACAGATGTTGGAATTGTGGGTTCGATTCTAGGAGCTTTAACTAAACGGGCTAGTAAGCATAACAGCTCTGCTGATATTCTTAAATAGAACAAATTGATGGTTGTTTGCATAATTTTAATAACTATTAATGTGTAAAGCATATCAACATAATATTTGTCAAAAGATACATAATATATTATTTTACAAATAATATTGCAATTTAATAACAATAAATGAAATTATGCTGGTCCATGCTTTACGACAATTATAACTAAGACATAGGAAGATTGGTAAACCGATATCATTAGGCTGATCTACTCTGAGTGACCTTTTCCTTGCAATTACGATATGAATTAAACATTAAATTTACGTTGCATAATTTAACTATGATTTCTGGTATTTAATTCGAAGGCACGCTGGAAAAATGAAGAAAATATCAATTAACCCACTTATAGTAATGAAGTCTAGATATCTTAATATGTTAAGCGTTAATCGATATCGATTTATTAAATCTATTATTTAATGAAAAATGATATTCTACTACATAGAATTTGTATACATTATATATTCATTTTTGCCCGTGGGAAAGCCATGCTGAAGCATACTGACGAACTAATTTGACCTGCTCTTCCGAAGTTATACCACGGGGTAACAGAATACTTAGCGTGAAACGGTACTTGTATTGTGTTTCGCAGTGAGTTAGGATATCGGAGGCCCTTAAAAATGCCGCTAAGTGGCCTAAAGAGCTGGCAACACAACGGCGATTATCTATTACCATATAGGAGACCCAACTGTTCCACTATCCGCTATAGAATTAAAAAAAACAAAGTTATGAAAAAAATATTACTTGTTAACGTGAACCCACTTCATATTTTCGAATAAGTTAGTTTATCGGTAGTTATAATGTAGGACTACCTAAATAGTATTATCATAATAATTCATGGATTAAAACTTAATACGTATGGATTGTTTATAACTGTTATACAGCTGTATTTTTTATGTTATAGCGGACAACGGAGCAGGTGGGTCTCCTATATGGTAAGAAAACACCGCCGCCCTTGAACAACCGCGCCACAGTCCGCGCATTGGTTGAGTTGTCGGCTTTTTTTGGCCACTTATTGGAATTTTTAAGGCACTCCGATGTCCTCTCTCTCTCTCTATATATATATATATGCGTCCCTTTCATACGATCAAATTAGTTACTTGAATCTTATACATATTTGAAGTTGTATTAAGTGAAAATCTCAAGCAGTTAAAATCGGTTGTTGAAATTTTAATTGCGGCAAACATTTTTACAGTTGCCATGCAACTAGATGTTCTGCAAGGAAAACGCTGAGGTTGCGAAACGGGCGAGCCGCGCGACGAAGGTGAAGGCATCGCCAGTCGCTTGCACGAGAGAGTGGGAAAACGACGCTTGCGCGACGTACCAGCCATTACAACGCGCGCGCATTTTCACAAGTGCGACGCTGCATTCAAAATTTATATACTTCTGCCGACCAACCAGCGAAAAACTGTGGAATTGTGTGTGTCGACTGTTCAGTGTAATTGAACCAAAGTGACGTGTAACGGTGGAAATCTGACGGTCTATCGGCTGATTGAAATCAAATAAGTGTTGTGTCTTAAAAGCTGTGTGCCAGAATTTATACGGACTTGTCTGAGCGGAGGTAAGATCGGATGTTTACAGTTATGTCGTATTGTATAACTTGCGTCGTGAAAGCTTTTAACAGGTTGCATTTGATTATATCTCATAATAATATGATAGTGTGTATAATTGCGAATTTCTTATAATATTTTATTCGAAGCATAGCCTCTTACAAATATTCGAAATTGAGAGGGTAAAACATGAAAATACAAATGATTAATATGCACGACACTTTGTCTTAAGACAATAATAGGGGAAACGGCCTAAAACGACTGTACATGGAGGAGAGAATAAACAATTTAATAGTGAAAAGGTCCCTGACTCATACTGCGCTCGTGTGAAGCTTTTGTTTGGAATAAATTTACTTTTTACGTGACTTGGAATCACTATTTAGTAAACAAGAGACGTTATCGGCCTTTTCTTTTGGACATTTCATTGTCTTATTGGCATTGAGGTTTGAAATTCTACTTAAGTTTGCCGTAGAAGGTTTTTAAGATATAAATATCTTATTTATTATCATTATATATAAATTTATTTAAATAAATTTACATTTAAAGTAATAACTATGAAAGACAACGCACGGCGTTGCAAGAATATCAAATTTAATAGAGTTATTTATATTGTTAAATGCTCAGTATAGATATTCATACCCTAGACCGAATTGCTGGTAATCAATCTGGTTTAAGTAAACAGTTATCGCGCTAACAACGCACGATACTACTCACGCGCAACAATAGAATAACAGTTTTTCTTTAGGGGTCATATACATACTAAGAAAAGTATTATCACGCGAAAGAACACTCAATGTTCAAACAATTTTTTATGGAAACAGTGGCAAACGAGCAGAAGGCTCACTCAGGGCAAGCGGTCCTCAGCCCATGGACACCCGAAGCCCTTGCAGAGGTACGGGTGCGTTGCCGAAAAACACAAAACAAACTTGGTTATTGTTAACGCACTTCAAAAAAGGATATTTCAATTTAAATGTCATTTGATTAGTAGTATTGTACTGTAATATACCTATGTATCTATACAAATTCAGTAGCAATAAAAGAATATTATGTCCATTAAATATAAAAAGACAAATATGTCATTACTGTGTATCAGTAAATATCACAGATTTTCGTAACAATCAAACCAATTCCACTAATAAATGTAGACATATATATATATGACTTCAGACATTAGTAAATTTTTATTTGCAAATACATTTATTAAAACGTCTGGTTAAGTTATAATTCAATATATATATTATTAAAAAACATGAAGCAATATTACATTTTTAGTCCTATGCACGAGTAATCAAAAAGATGATATCATTGAGCTAATAATTTCCAATAATAATACGTGATTATTTATTAGCAAGACGGATAGGTTTTTCTCGCGACCATTAGCTTATTTACTTCTTCTTTATCTCTAGAATTCTACAAAAATAATAAAGTAAACTTTCATTATCCAGTACCATTTTCAGATTTATTTACGCTAGTATAAAAAACTCTTACAGGAAACTAGATTAAACCCAAGGAAGACGCATACTGATTCACTAATAGGGTCGGCATATCCGAAGTGATATCCGATGTTCACAGATGATCAGCGTGAAGCAATACTTGTATTGAATTTCGCTGAGTAAGTGAAAATACTGAAATCATACAGCTTAGGCGCCATTATAAGCCGGCAACACAACCAAAGCGTACATTGTGGCGCGGTTGTCGAGCATTTACGATAGAAGTGACCCGCCTACTCCATTATCCGCTATACCGTTAAAAAAACACGTATACTTTCCAGTTCCATTACTGTGTCAATAAATACTTAATTCTTATTATTTGAATTATTTTCCATAAGTCTAAACAGGAATATTGTCAACTTGCTATTTAATATGTATCAGAGCTCAAAAGCGATTTTTAAAATTGAATAAATTAAAAACTAATTAATTGCTCATACACGGACGTGTTTTAGATTAACGATAGTCGATTTTCATAACACGTTCGAAATCAGTTTCATCATCTTACTACAGATAAGGTTCACGCACTTGCTCCGAAGCTAATATTAAATTCACATTATAGTCTTACCGTACGTGACATCATGCTAATAACCTGAGATCCATAATTTGCATTATAGATTTAATATTAAAGTTTCATTAATTATTATTAATATATATGCAATCTAAAACTTCTGAATTCTCAAGTTGTCAGAATAGATTACGCTTAATCACATTTTAAAGAACAAAGGCTGTATTTATGCCTAATACGTACTTTTTTATAACTTTAAAACGTTTGTCATATGGTAACTGCTAATATAAAAAAACTTCGAAAATATTGAACAATAGATTTGAAAAATTACAGTATGTGGATTTCAAAGGCCAAACAGTCAAAACAATTTCCAATCCGGAGGCGTAGTCCACAATAAAGTACCTAAGTATAGACATCACAAACTTGTTTCGCCATGTTCAATATTGTGCTTGATTTGGGTCGTCCAATGAGTCAGAGAATGGTGAAACTGTAGAGATCTTTGTTTAAAGAAAACCGTATTATAAAATAAACTCTTATATTAAAAGTTAGGGTATACTCGAGAAAAATCTTGTTTATATAGCTAAAGACATACAGTTTCATAATGTCAGCTTGAAGCAGCTTAATATTAGGCATTTCTTATATAAAATGTTAAAGGTTTTAGACTTAATATTATTACTACTCAAAGGTTGGATATTTTTTAATAGAAATAATTATTATTATTCAGATTCTTATTCAAATATATTTTACGGTTAACGGTGTAAAAACAAATACTCTTCAAAGATTTCGTAAAGTATTTCCTCGTTATGCAATCTCAAATTGTTATATTTACGAAAGCTTTTATTAAATCAATTGATTATTGGAAAGGGATAAGAACAATTGCTTCAGGCTGTTTGTATTTGCGGCAACATAAATCAGACTAGAAATTGTGGAACAGGTGTGAACGATAAAGTCTATTTGGAACCACACTTCAGCCTACGGGATTCGGGATACCATTCCCGGTATCCTTGTCAGCCAACTTATCAGGAGCTTTACAACGTCCTTGTTTACATGTTAAAGTTAACACACGTCCCTTTATGATAACAGCTTGCTTTATAACACAGATAAGGTGTAAAGGTTGGCGTTCAAAGAATGTTCCATACGTGAGATGCAAACATAGGACGAATTTAGTGTTTACAAGAATTCACTTATCTCCAAGTCATCGTTCGGGTATTTTTCTTGAACTGTTTAGTAAAATATTATTCTTGGATTATGATATGACTATATGTCTCTTATATGAATGTGTGTTTAGTAGAGAGAGGATTATCGCCAACCTCTATATTTTGACAAGATTCTGGCTTACGAAATATTGTACTAATATTATAAATGAGAAAGTTTGTATGGATGAATGTTTGCTCTTCTTTCACGCAAAAACTACCGAACGGAATGAAAATTTTAATGAAAATTTACAACAATATAGCTTATACATCATTATAACATTTGTGTATTATTTGTATCCTTTAAGATACAATTTATAAAAATATATTGTGTGTATTGTCCAAAATATGACGATAATTGTCAAGTAAGTTGAAAGAATCTATCCATCGGTGAGCAATTCTGGCGTGCGCTGCCAAAACTGTTGAAGTTACACATTTGTAATGTATGATGGAAATGTTTATATTAAATATCCCTACAAAAAAGACTGCAACAGTACATATCATCGTTTACTATTTTGGTTTTTAAGCCATTACAACCAAAATAGTAAACCATAACTACGATAAAAATTGATGATTTATTTCAAATGCACGCAATTTCATTTGGTAGAAATAAATTGATTACAGAATAGGAATAGTGATGTAATATGGGATATTTTTATTCGTCTACAAAAATAGAGTTTTTTTTAATATATCGATTTTCGGGTTTTATTTGGATTCAGTTGATGGCGTACCTGGCAGGACAAGGTCTGCCGGGACCACTAGTATAAATTAAATTTTAAACACACCTAACCCTTCAAGATAAAAAGACGGGTCAACATCCAATAGGACTTAACGAGTTTGCCTGCAATTTATAAAGATCTTTTCACTCATTTATACGAAATCATTATTATACACGTACTTTCAAGGAGTCTTTTAAATTCTCTTATATTTCACTCGTATCCTTATTCTAAGTTTATAAATCCCTAATCATTCAAACAGATTTAGATAAAGATATTTTGTAATATAATAAATTAATATTTATTGATAAAATATTGTTTAACGAAACAGCATTCAGTTAAGAATCTTTTCTTTTTATGTCGCTGACATTCAAATCTTTAAAAGGCGCTTGCACTCACCAAAACAACATTCAATTTAATGGATTCATATTGTCTCTAAATTGTTAAATCTAAATAAACAAAAGGTCAAGATCGAAAAAGAATTGTTCCGTGACATTTAAGAGCGGACAGTCCGATGTTTGCGAGGATTTTATTTATGGACGCTTAATTGATGAGATAACTGACGTAGCCAGCAAGTTATTAATTAACTAGAAACCGCGGCGATTAACTCTCGCAAGACGTGTCAAACTTGTTTACTTTGTCAGACTGATATTTTGTTCTCCTTTTAAATAAACACTTAATTGACATTTGGCAGTGGATTTTTAACTAAATGACGTTTTGTACTTTGCATCTGTATTGTGATGTTATTATTTTATGGCAAAAAATGTATACCATTATCCTTCTATATAAATCTATTTTGTAATAGACCTCTATTATTATATCTTATATTGAATTACAAAAGTTGTTCCGGAACTGATTTTCTTTAGAAATAAAATTGAACTGAATTGAATGAAAATTTGGTCTGAATGTTCTATAACGTATCAGCCACGTTTACATAAAAATATATCTAGTAATAAAGTTTTTTTTATGATTACACGTCATTTTTATTGAAACCATTCTCTTTATATCTAGAGACTGCAGGCTTGCAAAATTTTAGCCCACATGTTTATTAAGGACATTTAAGCAGAGCAAGGCAATTTTTTATAGCAGCCACTTTTAAACTTGATTTTAAGCCCCGAGTATGATTTTAGTAACATTGTAAAATTATAAAATTTTATATTTAATACTGAAATTAAGTTTTTCAATCAACTATTCTTAGATGTGTCCAGACATGAATGGTGTTTTTTTAAAGATTTTAAATAGTCAAATAAAGCTCATAATGTTACCTTTTTAATAGCTTATCAAATAAATTAGATCACTTTTAGTGATTCTTAAATTCTTATTTGCGACACTAAACTGAATATATGATATAAAATTAAAACTTAAATAGATATTCTTCGTGATTAATTCTTATACATGAATCATGAATAAGACTTTATTGAATCTATAAACCAAAGTAGTTCAGAATTAAAATATTGTCTCAAGGTTTAAAGAAAAGGCAATATGGACCTGTAGAATCGTGATCTTGGTAAGGTCTCTTGCATCAGTGAAAAATGGCGTCATTTCGACGCCTTATTCTCTTTATATTTTGTAAGAATTATAACAATAATGTACCAACGGTTTTAACAGCGTTACTTGTAATGTTATTAAGGAAGTATATCTATAAACTGTTATTATTTCAATCAAATAAATTATTTCCTGTAGTTTGTTTAAAGTGATTATACTTAAAAAGAATTAAACTTGCTTTTAAAATTTGATTTCAATGAAACATACTGTTAAAATTTTTATATATTTTTCATAATATATCTTTGATTGTAAAATGACAAATGGCATCAGATAATGGATAAAAAGTCTCGATAAAAGGAGCTTTTATTGGTTACTTAGTGGACTGTCGGACCTCGTAGCGACCTCGCAGCAACCTCGCTGAGCGCATTCACCAACGCTATTGGCTATACCTGATCGCCGCCAAATATAGACTTTTTATAGTTATCAACCTTACAATAACTTTTCATTTTTTGCATTCGTAACGATGTCGTAAACAACATTGTGTAAATGTGTTTTTTAATATTTCAAACAACAAGTT
>DWCF01005128.1:0-14871 GCA_018230265.1 Delias oraia
TTACTTGTAAACTTCAAAAACGCATACAATAAATAAAAATGCACATGGAAACAAGTTATATTTTTTGAACAATGTCGTTTTAATATTTTGAGTGCTTTTATATAAGTAAAAATGAATTAGAAAATAATACCTCTAATAAATAGGTATATTCATTGTTTACTGAACTGGAGTCCCTCGATGCCCATGTTACTTTACTCCACTTTAAGAAATCCTGCTCTAAACGTTTTCACCCGCGTGAGAGTCAAGCTGAAGCATATGCTGGCTCACTAAATGGGCCGGTTCGTCCGAAGTGATACCACAGGCTCACAGAATACTTAGCGTGAAACGGTACTTGTACAGTGTTTCGCAGAGTAAGTGAGGATATCAGAGGCCCTTAAAATTGTCGCTTAAGTAAAAATCCAGCAACACTACCCATCGCATCACTACACATAGAAGATCCATCTGCTCCGTTGTCAGCTATAGCATAAAAAAACGCCTTGTGAACCCGTATGATATACAGCTGGTATCCAAGAGACAGAATTATACCGTTCGCTCCAAGCAGTTGAGTTTCATCTTCAAACATCATATGTAATTAAATATTTATAATTTCCTGCGTTGTATTTGTTTTTGATCTCTTTCATAAAAAATACATTTTCATTTAACATCTGTGTTATCTCTGTTTTAAATAAGATATTACAGTTGATGTAACAACAAGTAGAAAATGCAGTAATTGTCCGTTATTTTCTTCATAATTTCGTTTTTCAATTTGGAAACACTACACTACACATCAATCCAATTAATCACTTTTTGCTTGAAAGTGCAAACTATACTTTCAATGTCGAAACTCTAAGCGAAACCGTGTTTCAAACATCCGATTTAAATAAATACAATGAAAGCAATTATATGAACAATTTATAACGCTTATTTGATTAAATTAATTGTAGCTTCATTATATATCAATTGGATTAACATTTGGAAGGGCTTAACAATGACCGGGCGAGTGTCTCAATACTGGTTTACCCGGATTTTATCTAAATTTTAAAAGGTATGTTAATTTTCCAAACTATGAAACAATGACGTCATAATTATATATTTTTATCTTCTTATTGGAGTAGTAGTTATCATTACGAAATAATTAATTGAATATTGTGAAAAGCGGGATCGCTTACAGTATGAAATGCGGATCAATATTGGTTATTGATGATGGCGATATAATCCAAAAGAAATCTTCCGAAGGTTATTTAATACGTACGTTGCTTCCATTATGTTTTGTATTTACGTCCATTGCTACGTAGATGACGGGTATATTATTAAAACTGTTTGGTTTTTCGTTCTTCTAGGGTATTATAAATTGTAATAAATAATGTAATTATTATTTGTTAATTATTACAACATATATATTGTTCATATGTTTATAAAAATATCTACATATAAACAAGAAACTTTTTTTTATTCTTGAATATTCCTATCCGTAGTTACCATATAAAAGTCGGAGCATTTCTGATTTAAACTGCCAATATATATATTTTTTAATTTTCACACGTCAAACAATTCATTTCAACCGATTCATTCAAGCGATTTTCCGCCCATATACGTCGCCAGCCTCTGCTGGACCACGGCTGCGTTGCCGGCTTTTTGCGGATAGGTGCACACTTTGTTGAACAAAAACAGTGCGCAAATATGCGGTTTTATTAGTGAATCATAAAACTTTTAAAAGCTCGCTTAATGTAAAGCGAAATAACATTATACCTAACCCAGGAAAATGTTAATAGGTTTTTTGACATCAATAAAGCTTTGTTTCAATGTCTCATCAATTAAGATATTTATGAATAAAAAAAGTTTTCTAACAAAAAAACAACAATTTACGTTTACAATTAATATTTAATTTAATATATTTAGAAATATATTATTTTTTATATAGACTGACTACTCAACATTAAGATTAAGTTACAAATTAGATACATAACAAAAATTATATATTTTCATTAAAATAATCAAAATTGTTGCAGCAAGGTAAATTTCAAATTTTATTGTAAATATGCGCTTTAATGCGTTTCATCATCTTCATCATCAGCCTATCAAGCCACTGCTGGACATAGGCCTCACCCAAAAGACGCCCACCTATACTTTTACCTATTATTAATTCGTTTAAATTGATTTAATTGTTACCATTAGTACAATACTTTGCTGAAGTACCTTCTAAATAACTCTACCATACTTCGACTTCTTAAATTACAAGCTATTTTAACCATTAGGGGGTTAATCTAGGATATGCTGTTCTCAGCCCTTGTAATTGTAAGACGGGCTGGTTTCTGCAATTCGAAGTCACTATTGCGCCTATTTTACTTGCAGCTCCTTCCAGGGTTGCCGATGTATTGCCAGCCTTTTTGGGATAGGAAGCACTTTTAGCAGGTCCCCAAGTCAAAGCTTAACGTATTTACTAAATAACTTCTATAGCGAAGATAATATTATATATTCTATTTTACTTGGAGCTTATTTCATTCCATAAGAGTTTATTTACTAGTATAGATAGTCATAGATACATTGTGAGCTGTCACCGCACAAAATATCCTCTTAGTAATTGCTGGTTAGTTCAGCTTCCATACTCGCATTACACAGACTCGTGATGCAACAAGTTTGTTTTTAATTTATGAGGAACTTTTGTCTCCGCCTTATGAAATTGAAAAACGTTCGTCGAACAGAAATAGCCCGGCGCGACGCCCGCGCTGCTCCATCCAATGTCGAGGTGATCACTTCGCATTGTCTCTTACGACACACATTTAAAACTGTATATTGTCTTATCATAATATTTTTTGCTCTTTAATGTATTTCAACTGGACAAGACGTATAATTGTATGTTTTTTTTATTTAAAACTATGATTTTATAATATAATTACATATAAAATATACACTATATCTATATATATTAAACTACCCCAAAGTGTCAATGAGAGCCTAATTTCAAGATATTATCATAATTAAAATAGCATAACATAACATTTACGTCAATGGTCAGCGTGAAATGGTACTTGAACTGGGTTTCGCAGAGTTTGTGAGAATATCGGAGGGTCTTAAAAGTGCCGCTTAAGCGGCGTAAAAAGCCGGCAACACAACCATTCGCGGACTGTGGTGCGGTTGTTCATGGGCAACGTTATTCTCTTACCATATAGGAGACCGCCTATGAACAGTCGCGTCACAGTCCGCGCATGGTTGTGTTGCCGGCTTTTTACGCCGCTTAAGCGGCACTTTTAAGACCCTCCGATATTCTCACAAACTCTGCGAAACCCAGTTCAAGTACCGTTTCACGCTGAGTATTCTATGAGCCCGTGGTATCACTTCGGACGAACCGGCCCTATTAGTGCTTCAGCATGATTCTCCCACGGGTGCGACAATATTAAGACACTCGGCTACTGTCAAGGCCGTCTAGAGACCAAATAAATTATAAATTTAATTATAATTGTCCGGCCCGGGATTCAAACCCGTACCTCTCGCTTCATGGTACACTTTTAAAACCATTAAGCTACGAGGCTCCTGAAATTCTGAGTTTTTGTAATTTCTTTAAACAATATCAAAGCTGTTAATCTAATGCCATGTTTGAACTGATTGTTCCTAAACTTATTCATCTGTAACTTTTTCACAGCTTTTCTAATTTTTTTTCTATTTTGTACAGTGGATCGTTAAAGTCAGGAAAGGTCACTGATATACTGTCTCGACGCCACATGGGCGTCAGTAAGTGTTCGATATTCTATAAATATAAATTAATTTTCAACGTAAATAGAGCGATCTTCAATTCTCCGTAAATAAAGACTTGTTTAATTTCACGTCGACAAGTAGAACGACGACCCAAACTAAAACGATTTTTATGTATAACAGGATTAATTAAATAATTTGCCGGAAACAAGTGTTTTGAGGATATGTATGTCAAAATTTTTGTCTCAAATTTTAGTAAACTTTAAACGTCAGTATATATTACTTTGGTTTTATTTTGTGATTTGGTTTTATAGTGTAAGAATATTATATTCTGAGCCACATATAAAAAAGTGTTTACTTAATTTAATTAATTCGTTAAGGCGATTAAGCACTCATTCATTTTCAATTGGTATTAGTGATTAGTGGATCCGGCAGATGTCGTTTTATATCTGTTTTGGCTTTGGTATTTTAACTTTATAATATGGTATTAAAATTCAAATTGACTTTAAGTATTATTAAGAATCCTTTGTATGTTGTGATGATTTATTTAATTCCGATCATTTTCATTTTTCATATTTATTCACCTTTTAAACCTCTGTTCTTCCACAAATAATTCAAGACCAACATTTTGCCAATCTTTCTCGAGTTTTAGCGTATTTCTAAAACGAATACGACTTGGGCACCTTCAAGAAAATAACGTACTATCCTTAAAGGCCGACAACGCACCCGCTGCTCCGAAAGGGCTGGGGGTGTCCATGGGCGAAGGACCGCTTGCCCTAGGTGAAGCTCCTGCTCGTTTGCCACCGTTAACATAAAAAAATACTAACGAACAGTATACATGTATAGATTATTTTTATATATTTACACAGCTATAACAAATGTGGCTGCCATTCTAAGTGTATGAACGTTTGTGCGTATCTTTACGTCTGTAAAAAATACTTTTACAAGTAAGGACACGAACACCGTTAAGGTTTATGATACTTCTTATGTCTTTCATTTGTAAATTACATTTAAATTTACCCATGTGAGAGCATGCTGTGGCATATGATGACGCATTAATTGGACCGGCTCGTCCGAAGTGACAGGCTCACGGAATACTCAGAGTGAAACGGTACTTGTATAGAATCGCAGAGTAAATGAGGATATCGGAGGCCCTTAAATATGCGGTTAAACGGCGTCAAAAGTCGACAACACAACCAATGTGCGAACTGTGCTGTGGTTGCTCATGGGTGGCGGTGTTCTCTTAACATATAGGAGACCCACCTGCTCCGTTATCCGCTAAAGCATAAAAAACTGATCTTAGAGTACAAACTTTTTAACAAAATTACTTTACCTAGGTAATACTCATGAAACTTAGTGAAAACAATTTTTTTTTTAATTATGCTAGACTATATACAAAGAGATTATTATATTAATATAAAAGTTATTAGAAATAAAACTATAAATCTATTCTAATGAATGCTCGTAATCGAAGAAGCTTTTTGGCGTATAGTATATCTATTATTTATTTGTAGGTGTATAGAAAACACGTACTTGACAAAATTTATTAATTACACATCGGACAAAATCAGATGATCCACAATTTAATGTCCGACCTAAATTCAGACACGATTAATGAGTCAGTGAGCTCGGCCAATGGACTTTTTTCATTACAAAACATTAGCGGAATGACAAATCGCTATGAATATATCAGGACGCCAATTGTGATTCATTTTTTCATAAACAGAGTGTGTTCATTGTCTTTTAACAAAATTAAGCAAAGACAATTTCTATTACGACTAATCACCATTCGTGAAGGTTTTGTATTAAATTACACTTTTTTACGAAAATGGTGACAAACGAGCAGGAGGCTCACCTAGGATAAGCGGTTCTCCGTCCTTGCAATGCCTAGGATGCGTTGCCGTCCTTATTATGCTCCAAAACGTTTGGAAATACCTCTGCAGGCAGCCGGTCTCACATGGTGATGCGTGGCACAAAACGCCTTAAAAGACGCATACATTGTCATAAATTATTAAATAAATTTAATTTATCTTCTATTTTATATTTCATTCATTATCATTTCATATATTTTATTTCTCACGAGGTTGCAAAAGTTTTATGTGTAGCTAGACCATGCAGGCAACATTTACATAGGCGAAAACTCGGGAGGCAAATGAGCAGGAAACCCATTTAGGATTTAAACCTATTAAATTAAAATTTAAGATTTAAACCCTAACTTAGCTGCGCCGCGAATTCATTGCTGTTCTTTAAATTTCTAATTTCGTTTGACAAGGCGATCTACCCTCCTAATGGAAATATATATAGCATTGAATATTAATATTTGAAGTAATTTTATTTAGCGATAATTGTTGTTTGAGGGATAATGCAGTAGTAAAACACTTTGTTTATATAATCTTTCAAACACTTAGCACGATGAAAGCTTTATAGGCTGACGTTTGAGAACTATCAAAGGCCTATTTATAACCGAAATCTATTTGAATGTATTGCATAACGCGACAACAGGGCCCAATTAGCTATTAATTACACGGCTAGCGCCCACTCGGCTGTCTGTCACATTCGCCATATTGCGAAATGTGTGAACCCATTCAAAAAAATGTTCTGTCATCATTTATTGCTTGTATAATGATCGCACAACATAATGTAAGCCTGATTTTCATTCTTTGGAGAACAAACGGCAAATTTGAAAGTATCTGATCCCAGTAAAACTGATGCTCTGAATGAAAAAAGGTTGTCTAGCAGCATATTATGGCAATTTTTTGTAAAATTTTATGAAAATTAAATTATAATAATAAAAATAGATTATACTACAATGTACAGTATGGTTCTTAAGCAATAATGCCTTGGAATTTTGACGTTAATAGTTACAGTTTCTAATGTTATCGTAAAATTATATCATTAAAAAAATTAAAACCAACTGGATTTCTAAACTGTTTTCGTATCTGGGCATGTTCGGAAACTTTACGACGCTAATAAGTGGCTATATTGTCATATTTAAAATAAAGATTTTTATTTAATTATAAAATTCACGATTTGAATAAAATTGTATAAAAATTACTAAAATTAGTACAAGGACACGGTCTCATATAATAGAGTCGTTGTATATTACAGATACAATACCATTGCTGTGTACATAATATTGTAGTGATATATTTAAAATTGAAAACGAATAGCAACACAAAGGTCAAAGATGATAATTAATATTGTTTGTGATATTTCGAATTCAAGGATTCTTTCACCACGCTTCAGTGATTGTGTATGAACGTGTTTCCTTGTCAAATCATTCTTTGGCATACTTCTCACAATCCCACACCGATGACAGTCATCGTAACTCGCTAATACCAAAACGACAAATCACTTTTAGTTATTGCATTTATTTTCAAATGTGTTGACATGTGTTTCGATAATTTAGTAAAATTAATTATAAATTATTATAAAACATCCATAAAGTTGTCATAAATTTACGTACACTTTACTCAATTGAATTGTACAAACTTTGAAAGTTTTCGATTTCCGGTCTAATAAAATTAAGTTTATTTGGACTTGCTGATGCCAAGACAGCCACGCTGACGCACTAGTTCGTTCGGCTCGTCTCAAGCAATACAACGGAATCCCTAAATACCAGCATAAAAATGACTTGTACTGTATTTCGCTGAATAAATGATGATATCGGAAAAATGTATTTGAATCGTTGCAGGGGTGTAAAAAATGGACAATACAATCAAAGAACGAATTGTGGCGTAAATAAAAAATTAAATACGTTATTTTCCAATTTTGATTTTACAACGACTTTTAAACATCATTGCCTCTACTACCGCTCCAAGTCTACCCAGACCTGTGATGAACCGGGCGAAACAAACTCAGCATGGGCTGTGGTGATCTCTTAAAGAAACCCGGCTGCTTCATTGTCCACTATACAATACAACAATTCATATGCTATGTTTAGACCCTTAGCCTTCATAAGGCGTATTTATCAACCACGCTATAAAACTCTCAATTTTCTAAACGATCAAAGGAAAAGTAGTAAAAGTATGCAAATCGTGATCAATTCAGTGCGATCTGGTTTCAATTCACCTTGCAATTCTGTACTTTTCTCGTTATTCTAAAGGTAACTTTCTCTCGGTCCTATTAACATATAATACAAGACTTAAAGACAATGGTACACGTTTTGTAGTTGCTCAATAACAAATAAAACTATTATATTTTATTTACTCCAAGAAATGTTTCATAAAATATATTCACAAGAGAAAAATAAAACAAGGAAAACGAAATTTAGAAATACAAGTTCTGTTATAATGATAATTTGTATAAAATGTCACTTTAATAAATTTTTATATTTAAATTGATTTTAAGGTTAGGTTTTCGTTATATTAATGATATATAACGAAAAAAATAGGTACTATATAGAATTAAACATATTTAAATCAATATGTGTCGATAGAAATACAAAAATCTTATTTATTTATTTAGAGACTATATCTTAAAATAAAATGAGCCGAGTATGATCGTACAATAAGACTATCTATACAGGAAAGCGGGAAAGGGAGGCGTGACAAATGGATGCCTGTCCGGACAGCAGCTAAAAAGGGGCGCCAAAATATTCATTAACAAAATTAAAATTTGTTTTAGAAGGCGCCATTCATCCGTTCAACCGAAAATAAATATAACTTTAAAATTGCCCTGTAGGGTAGTGATATCAATGATCATAAATATCATCTTCAGTTGATAAACTGTATTTTTAACAATATATTGCAATACATATTAAACAAAATAAACAGGACAGGTATGCATGGACGTCCAAGGGAGAGGTATATGTCCAGCAGTGAACGTCTTATGGTTGAAATGATGATGATGATTGCAATACAAGGAAGGGATTCAGGGATCGCCACCATCAAATTGTTAGTCCCGAGCGAAAGCAACGTAGACACGATATATATTTTATAAATGTGGTAAAATAAAAAACAAAAACATCCCGATGAACATTTTTCACGTATAGAATCTTCTATAACTCTCAGTTATTTGGAAGATGAATTTGAAAGAAAATAAAACATTCTACAACAAAAATACCATTATTGATGAGGGGAATATAATATAGATAACCTAGTAATTACGATTATCGAAGCCCTATACTGTATATATATTTTAGAAGCGTGACATGTGACATCATTTGATTGATGTAGCGACAAAGGTTATTGCCTCTTGGCATGGTATTAGTTTCGATGATCGATTCGGCTTGTTTTTGCATTTAAATATCGTGATGATTATAGAGATTAGTAAAATTTCCATTTCATATAATGCATTTATTATAATTACAATTATAAAAACAATATTTTTATATGCAAATATTAAAAAATAGAAAACAAAATAACATAAATTATTGCCGAAAGTATTGCGCGTAAAATTGAATTTTATTTTATAAAGACGCTTAAATGTAAAATCAATTTTTGTATTATTTTTTGAAGGCTACTCACTGTTGCCCTTTACATCTTAACGACAGCGGACGGCTCGCTGGCTCACCAATCCTGTATTTAAAAAGAAAGATTTTCTATACAAATAATTATTACAGTTGTTTTAGCAGATTTTGGCAGCACTGATTGTAGTTTGATGATTTATAAAACCTCTAATGCACATGGTATTTCTTACTAACTTTCTTAGATAACAAAGGTCTTGTTCAAATTGCCGCAGCAAAAGTTTTCATATAAATTCTCATACATAACTCGCAGATGAATCACTGTGCTCCCACGCAAGTTGTACAGATAATTATATACAAGGATGGTCATTTAAACGTTTATTTACTTCCTCTTTGTCGCAAATAGACATGGCACTAGTGACATACGGTACGATGTTCTCTTACTGCGGAGGACTACCAGAGAAAATTTGATTAAAGTCATTATATTAAAGTAAAAACTTTGTTCATCCGTTTAAGATAATTGCATGAACATGAAATTCAAAATAGTTATACGGACGGAAAATGTTAATATGGACGGAAATGTTTGAAAATATATTTTTTACGATTCGTTAAAAATATATTAAGTAAATAAAACAATTTTTTATTAATAAACATACTATTTATATACCACATAACATACATACATTATGTATATGTTTGATGAATGAATATTTATTTAAAAGAAAATTGTATTTATTATTAAAAATGCCATATATTTTATCGTAATACATAATATAACAATAAAAACAATCTTCTATTATTAACAGAACTCAATGTCATTCCAAATTAAAGCGTTTCGTTTCTATTTCTTCTTTTTTTACGATTTATTAAGTTTTACTGTTACAAAACTATGTAATTTATTTTAAACCCAATCGAATAGTCGCCAAATATTTATATAACTACTTAGGAAATTCACTCACATTAATTCTACATGGCTCGTAGTTCTTTCATGTAAGACGGCTTTGAATCCCCGGTAAACAAATACATATTTATAGGTACGGTACTGATGAAATGAAATAACATAATAGGTATTCCCGTTCAGCAATTGAGATTTCCTACTACAATTTATTTAATCACTGAAGATTCTTAGTTCCTTTTTTTTATTAAGATCGGGATGCAAATAAGAAGAGTCTCACCTAGGATAAGCGATCTTCCGCCCATGGGCACCTCCAGCCTCTGCTTGGCTGTGGGTACGTTGCCATTTGGGGATAAGATAATGTTCTAATTTATTTTAATTACGTACTATTTATAATCGACTTAAAACATATTTTCAGCACAGAAGTATAAAACAAAGAAACGTAGTTTCTTACTATGTATGTATCTCGCTTTCTGTCAATCGCGACTCGCGGCCTAGAAATTCCAATGGCATAAGAAAAAACAATTCAAAGAATCAACGGGACTAAAAACTACGTTTTTCCGATGTCGAGAAACGCTGTTAATATTTATGTAAAGGAAATCTGTCGTACAGTATTCAAGTCGAACTAATCTGGTAAATTGATGAATTCAGATATATACATAAATTGGTGTAATATATATTAATATTTAATATATATAAAAAAATAGTGTTCGTTTGTCTTACTGAAACTCATAGCTGGATTGTTGGCTAATTTTGATATTGATATATTTCTGAAAGTTCGTATTGTGTGAAACATAAAAAATAAGTAAAGAAAAAATAAAAACGACAATATAAATTTCTACTCCAAATTCTTCAGGGATTATATATATAACAAAATATTCCATCTGAAACGAGAAGACGAATTTTCATATTAATATTAATTAATGCTCTGCGTTCCTGTGGTTTTGTACTGCTAAGTATTGACGAGATTTTGTACAAATACATATAGCAAATATACTTTTAAATAAATATGTATTTATTACATTTTTTTGGTATAGCGGGTTGCGGAACAAACAGGTCTCCTCTATGATAATAATTCATCGCCGCCATTCATATTTGTTTTTATTAATAACAAAAACTCATAAAATTCTCAGCGTGACACGGTACTTGTGATGTCCCAGAGTGAGTGAGGATTTCGGAGTCCCTTAAAAATGCCGCTTAAGGGACTTAAAACCCGGCAACATATGACATTTTAACAAACAATTTCAACTTACTTTGCAATTCTGCCTACTAAGAAAAATCCCTTTAATTTTTCAGATTAATATAAAACCAATATTACTCACATAACATTAGGAAATATAATTATATTTTAACTTAACGTTATATTATGCAATGGAAATAATATATTTAATGACAAAAATTACTTCAGTGATAATATTAGTAGAGTGTGGAAGTCTCATTAGCTTGGGTCAAGGTGTTCACCTCGGCTATTGACGAAGCATGTCCTCGTCAATAGCCCAAAGTCATGACTTTGTTCTTATTGTTTTCATATATTCTCACAATGTAAGTTTTGGCGCAAAAAAGTCATTTATTTCAAAAAAAATTAATACAGTTATCTTTGCCAACTTTTGAGTTTGTGTGTGTATGAAGGGCGCTGAAAATCTGCTCTTCACTTTTTTTATTCTATAGCGTCCAACAGAGCAGGTGGGTCTCCTTTATGGTAATAGAACACCGCCGCCCATAAACAACCGCACCACAGTCCGCCCATTGATCGTGTTGCTGACTTTTTAAGCTGCTTAATTGGCACTTTTAAGGGCCTCCGATATCCTCAATCTCTCTGCGAAACACGATACAAGTTCCGGTTCACGTTGAGTATTCTGTGAGCCCGTGGTATCACTTTGGACGAGCCGGCCCAATTAGTGCGTTAACATAGCTTCAGCATGGCTCTCCCACGGGTGAAAAAATATAATAGTATAGATTTATCGATAAATTTGTTGTAATAATTTGACTATATGTGTATTACAGGTAAGTTACCTTGGAGGATATGTATGACGTCAATGGACACGGGCGATCTTATCTCGATAAAGTTTTCGTGAGTTAACTGATTTAATTATATTAAAAACAGTAAATATTATTCAATTCTCTTGGCCTTTATTTATGACAGTGTATTGAATTGAAATTTAAATATTATTAGTGATTCTAGTTACTGTTTATATTTTAAAAATGAAAAGCTAAATATAATGCTAAACGCAAAATTCAAATTGTTTTATGGCATAGCGGACAACGAATCAGGTGGGTCTCCTATATGGTAGGAGAATGCCGCTGCCTATGGACAACCGCGCCATTGTCATTTTAGCGGCATTTTTAAAAGAAACCAAGCTATGGCAAAGAGTAATGAAGGTTTTATGAAAAGACTGTTTTATCTAAACTGAAAACGAAGGGTTTTTGAGAAACGCAAGGTCAATTTAAATTCGTGTTCTCACATAGATACAGCCGCTTGTTTGATAAAATTACTAGATAGATAGATAGGTAAAAACATTAACTAAATTACTATTTACCGACGACATTAACAGATGTTACTATGTTTTGATAAGATATAACAGCATGATATATGACTGTGCAGACTCTTGTCTGAAATATAGTCTTCTAAATACATTGTTATTCATTTATCTTTAAAATATTAATGAAGTTTATCCATAATGAGGATTTGCCTGCGGATTTTGTGACCTACATAAAACAAATAAAGCAAACTAAACGATGCAAGTGCAATATTTAGTTTCCTTTATTCATTACACTTAAAGATTTGCTTATTAAAATTAATAAACTTGTGAGAAAATCGACCTTAATTTAATGGATTAAAACTTAATTTCGGCTGATAGGCACTTCAATGTGGCAGTGTTAGAACCGCATGTTTATACTAAGAGGAAAGCTGTCGGCGCCTACGCTGCTTTTGGATCGCGGCATGCAATATTTTATTTATTTAAATAAAAATAGACAATTCAAATGAAAATAAAAAGATTTTTTATATATTATAGAAGTCCCTCTAAACTAAAATTATATCATCTCAATTATCTTATGCAATATTTCCATCATATATACAAATATTAACAGAGTGAAAGCTATGTCTCTCTTAAAAAGCATAGAAATGTGACAGAAGCAATTACTGTCACATAAATCTCCAGCGCGCGGGATGGCGCGTTATAAAAAGCAAAATGATTCGCGTAACAAAACGTTAGTTTAGTATCAATTTGATTTTAAATGCGTAAAGGTCGCAGCGACACTTAGCTCTCTCGGTTGGATCGTCCAACTAATAATAATCGCGCATGTGAAATGTTTTGGCTGGTGCTTTTTGTTCGCACCGGTTATTTCAGTTTTCCAGTAGGATTCTGGGCAAGATCAGCTCTAGCCGTCTCCGCAATCTTATAATAAAGTTGTTGCAAAGTAAAACTCACCTGTATGCGCGGCTCACAATGCCTTGAAGGGATGGCATAGAAGGGATCTATGGCTCTTCTAGTGTATGTGCTGTGAAAGTGAAAAAATTGGTGAACAGTTCTGTAATTATATCAAAACGAAATGACGGAGTTCTTCGGACCTTGGAGCAATGTCGGCGGGCAAGTGGAGGAGACCGTGGAGACTGTTGAGACAGTCACCACGAGGACCACAAGGAGACAAGTCCAATCTCCATCAGTAAGCACATTCGTAAAACTAAATCGTGCGCCCTTGATCGTGACTGGCTCAGGTATATTTTTGCCGTGACGTCTTATTTAGTACTGCTCTGGTATTTGAAGATAATTTTCAGTTCACCTGCCTTTGATCTTAGCAATATCTGCATCCTCATTGAGCGGGCAAGATATTTTCTCCCTCGCATCTTTGTTCTAGTGTTTATTTTGGACTAGTGGAGCAGTTTGATGTCACGGGCGGTGTCACCAATGCCGCTGGTATTAAACAGAATGTAGCAAGGTGAAGGAAATACGTGTGCGAGGCAAATCTTTACATCAAATGACGCACCGCATACACCTACCTCTAAAAATACAGAAATTCTAACGTTGAATTCTGAATGTGCTCGTGTACAATATTTTTATATCACATGAGAGGATTCCAACTCTTTTTCAATGTTGTATTTTAAGAGTCACGAGCTTCAGTTTGCTTATATTTAATTGAGCACTTTCTATTACTTTATACTCTGTTACTACTAGCCAGACTCATTACCCAATGTTGTCTACCAATAACATTTTAAAAAGCCGTACCTATAAAAACTTTTTAAATTATACAATTTCCGTTCAATAATTAAATGTATTTCAAGTGAAATGCAACGGTTTATTACTAGAGGCAATACTTCACATTTAGCATCCATTGTCTGAATACAAAAGTACAAAGGGCTATTCATGTTCATTGTGATTTCAACAAAGTACTACTTTGTATTTTTCATTGCTTAACATATTTCTATTATATATAACTTAATAAGTAATAGTTTGCAAAATATCTCCCTTCCGCCTTTTTGTCTTTTGTATTTAAAAAGCGATACAAAACTCGTATCTGACAATACTATACATCAGATTTTGACATAACCTACAAAACGATTACTATGCATGATTAGTTTGGATATTACGTTCAACTATTATAGAAGTGTAAAAATGGAGTTTACTAACGCCGAAATTCGCGCTAAAGTTCTCCTTCGTTAAAGGCAAATCAGCTAGAGAAACGTTCCGTGAGATTAATAGTGTTTTGGGGGATGGTACTGTATCACTTCGAACCGCGAAGAGCAGTTGAAAATGACATGATGACCATGGATATGTCAGCCCGCGGAAGACCTGTAAAGACAAATACCGATTTATTTAGTAGCTCTTTTCACAAATTTTATTATTTATCACACCTTTTTACTAGTATTTTACTAGTACTTAACTTAATTTGTCTATAATCT
>DWCF01005129.1:0-14871 GCA_018230265.1 Delias oraia
GTAAAAAGCCGGCAACACAACCAATGCGCGGACTGTGGCGCGGTTGTTTATGGGCGGCGGTGTTCTCTTACCATATTAGAGACCCACCTGCTCCGTTGTCCGTTATATTAATTAAAAAATATATTTTGACCATTTATTTTAATTATTCTTGAATTTGAAATATTATATTTTATCGAGACTGAAACATTTAAAATAAGGATACCAACTTCAAACTAATATTTATTAATTGGTTAACTAAAATCCTCCAGTAATAATATTAATTTAAGTCCAGTAAAGGCACGAATATACAATTTATGTAATAATATCTACTTTTAAATTTACAAAGCCATTTAAGAGTTCATACTGAAAACATGTATTGGTTGGAATTATGAAGTTGCCATAAAACTTTTTATTTCTTGTTCTTTAACTTCTGCTCTGATATTATATACTTAGAAACCTGTGAATTTTTTTTATATTTTATTTATAATTCATAAACTACTAATATATGTAAGTATTTCACTATGAACAAATAATCAATAAAGATTTTTTCTTGCCCGTTAAATTAATTATATTTGTATATAATATTCCTACTTTGGAATATTCCGATAAGTCAACAGTCGCCCTATTTCGGTTTTATAGTCTTCACCTTGCTGTACATGATTCATTACTTTTATGAAGCTGTAAAATTAAATTAAAAATCATAAATCTTGTAGAGCTCCTTAAAATAAATCAGACTTCATCTTTTTATGAATGAAGATACGACAACTCTTAAATTGGTTTAAATCCGAAGAAAAAATAGTAATATTTAATTTTAAAACTCATTTTAAACAGTGCCTGCTTGTATATGTGACGCTGGCTTAGTATTCACAAAGGAGGCTTATCCCTGATTCTGTTTGAGCGGTTTTAATTGATCGACAGGAGGAATTTAAGATGACAATGATTTGTTACAGTATGTTACTTAGTAATTATATTTTGCGAACCGATGCATTAGAGGGCGAGCACGTAACACGGTATGCAAAATATTTAAAAACAATTAAAAATCTCATCTCATTTACCTATGTATGTATATCATGTAAACATAGTGATTGATTTATACAATTTTATGAGTTCTATTTAATTTATATTAAATATACGTACGGTATAATCATTTTTTAGGCTATGCAATGACACTGTGTCAATGAAGCGAATGCTATGGTATTGATCTTTACCTAGATTTTATTATTCCATTTGAAATGGATATCCATTTTAATGAAATCTAAAGTATATCTTTTATGCCGTCTAGATTCAATATTATAATGTTTAAATTAACGATTTATTGCGATTTATAATATTACGTCGTATTTTATACAGTACAGTACAGTTGTATAAAATTACAAAGCGGGTTCAACATGAATACGATATTATTTTTCAATCAAACTTGAATGATCTCATCAGAAAGCTAGTATGTATCATAATTGTAAGGTAACCGTAGTACCCACTCATATAAGGAGAGGAGAGCCATGCTGAAGCATATGCTGATGCACTAATTGGGCCAGCTTGTCCGAAGTGAAATACAGAATACTCACCGTGAAACGGTACTTGTACTGTGTTTCGCAGAGTGAACGAGGATAGCGGAGGTCCTTAAAAGTGCCGCTTAAGCGGCGTAATAAGCCGGAAATACACTCATTACGCGGACTGTGGCGCGGTTGTTCATGGGCGGCAGTGTTCTCTTACCGTATAGGATACCCAACTGCACTATTGTCCGCTATAGAAAAAAAAACTTTATACTTGTATAAGCATATCGATAAAATGAAAATGGGTATTGGATATGTTAGTTTTTATGTAACAAAACATCGTAATCAAATGTCATCGTTAAAAAATGATTTCGAAGTAAGAGTACTTAGGGTTGAAAGTTTACTTTGAAAGTAAAAAGTCAGATATCTAAATTTACGCCAATAAATTCAACATTTATAACTTTTACGTACAAGTATTGTAGGAAAAATATTACTCGAGTATATTACGGCTACCACAGTTAGTTTGCAAGGTGAAAAAGCTCGGAACGAAATGAAATGGAAATATTTAAATTAATTTCCGGATCTTTGTAAGTTCAGCGCTTGATCTAATTTAGTACGTAATAGTAACCTTGGGTTATGAAATTTTATTTATTTATCCGATGTTTAAGTTACTTTTTGTAGCTTTGAGCCCGTGTTTTGCTAATAGGCCATAGTGATATAACCGGACTTTATACACAGACGAATTTGATTTAAGACGTAAACGTCTTTTCTACAGCTATTTGAAATGAACCTTGAAATGCTTTGTTTATGGAATAACATTTGTACCTTTGTCATCTGCCAAAAAATATTTGGGCCACTGTGAAAACACTCCAAGAACTCGCTGTGAATGACTTCCATTTATGATTATAACATAACATTAAGATAAAGTTGGAGAGAAGGCATTGCTAAGGCCTCATTAGGATCTTTACGCACTGTGATAATTTCGAGTACTCCAAGTGACAGTGAGGCGTAATAGGGAGCAATTTGGGTAGAAATGCGTTGCGCCATGCGAACCGCGCCTTATAATTGAGTTTGATCAGGGGCTTAATAGATAAGCAGTAGAGATTTCATTGTTGGTTTAACCAGCGACAGCTTACCCGAACTATACCATACGAGATTCCTGTAGACCTTTTAGTGGTAGTCAACAAGTTGATTTATAACCTAGTTTCAGAGTGACATGGTCGTTATTTTTTGCAAATAGTTATAATTGAAATGAGTATTTCGGAAAGTAGATGTAAATTTTAATTTGACACAAAATAATAGAGCTATGAAAAATATAATTAAAAATGTTTAAAAATGTGTAAACAGGACTGACAAACAAATAATAGTTTTAAAATCATGATAAAGATGATATTGGTAAATTATTACCTGTAAGTATAAACAAACGAATCTTATTTTTTCTTGCTATGTTTTGTATGGTGAAATAAAAACCCACGTAATCATTTTACAAAAACTTATGGCCTATACCACGAGGAAAATACCGCCCCACCAGAGTTCTCTTTCTACATACTATAAGTAGTATGTCGTAATTTGAAGTCGCGATATTGGGCGGGCGGTACATTATCGTGGACATATACCACCCTCAACGAAGGGAAGGCGACTTGGATAAGGAACATTTTCATAATTTAGACAAAATTTTAGTAAATATGTTATGATTGTTGTATTGTTCACAAAAACACAATTAAATATGTAATATTCTAACTAATATTACATGATGGTCTACATAAAACACACTTTGATCTACACAGCTCTCAAAGTAACGGTCTATTGGAATTATAAACTAGTCACGAATGTGTCAAACAAGATATTAAACGAATTCAGCTGCTTATTAGTGTAATTTTCATAGTTTTAGTATTTTTTGTTAATTACAAAAAAATATTAAAAAAACTATAAGTGTTATATACTTTTAATTGAAATAAACTAAAATGGAAATATAATTCAACGGCTTAAAATAAAAACTTTTAGTGAACTTGTATGTCATTTATTAAAATATCATCTCAAACTATAAAATACGCGTTGCATTATATATACTCTGTATTGTGAGAATTAATAAAAAACGGTCTCTTTTGTTTGCACGCGCCATGTATAAATATTTGTAAAGGGCAAATGCCGACAATTCGACTCAAATAAACCCAAATATATCGCTTTTATCTCAAATAATACCGTTTTATTGAATACTTATTTAACACTAGTTGACACCCGCGACGTCGCGTATTTAATTAATGATAATGTTTTTTAAATTTCAGTCGCCTTATTAGACATTTTATAACATTAATATATGTAGCAACAACCCTTTTTCAAGAGAAGTAATATCGGTAAATGTGGTAGATACAAGTGAACAAAGCGAGTAAGTACATAAGAGAGTATCCTTTTCGAACAAAATTTATTTATCAATCTGAAACCTGATAAAGTAAAACTTTTATTTACTTAGCAACACAATATAAAACACAAATCAATCACATTATATACATACATTACAGAGCAGGTAATATATAGGTAATAGAATGTATAGAGTGAAAGAAAGTAGTGAAGATAGTTGATATAGAATAAGAAAATAGTATTAAAGTATACAACAAAGAAACCACAAGCGACCACACTGAGCATCGGAACGAAATCCCACACCAAACAGGCCGGTATGCTCATTTTAGAAAGCGTTTTAAATGGACATAGAGTCTATTGAAAGAATCGTTGCATTTTTTACTTTTAAGGGCCAATCAAGAGACAAAGAAAACCAGTTTCAATTGAGCTTGATTAGATCTCAAAGCTCACAAAATACAGTGACTCAGTGCACGATGCATCTTTGTACTGGACCCTCCATAGGGGTTGTCTTTGATTCAATCAGACGATATGGTGATTGCTTCAAGTTTTCAAAAGACACAATCGATGATAGAGATGGTTTTTATTATTAAGTATAAGTTGCAATTTTAAAATGAAAAATAGTTGATGAAATTTAATAAAGCTAATTAATTACATTCGCTTGTAAGACCAGCAACAAAAAATCAGTATTTAAATCGTGTATCTAACAAATTTGACAGTTGTGTCCTTTTTTAATTTCTAATAGGAGTGTTAAAAAATCGATGTCAACATTATATTTCATATAACGGACGAACGACGATGGTACGGTGCACACGGTGGAATATTATGCTTTAAATTTTGAATTAATAATAATAATCATTAAAAAAAGGATTTATTTTTATTAAACTTATGAAAATAGGTAGGCAATCGAGCAGAAGACTCAGCTAGAATAAGCGGTTCTCCGCCCATGTAAACCTACCGCCTTTTTTGGGGTATTGGTGGGATGCCGGTCTTTTAGCGATAGCTAAACGCTTTTTTTTGGTTCTCGTATTTCGGTTCTCTTCGTATTGTGCGCGGCACCAAATATTCAGCTGCACAACGACGGATAAATTCCATTCTCACATAAATTTTTAGTTTTTTCTACTATTTTAAGTTATTTTTATAAGGTAGCTGGTCAAATCAACTAATCAATCTGTCATATACCTACTCTGGTCCCGCGGGGCTCAAGAAACTTATCGAGATGAGAGGTTCGGCCACTTCTTACAATTTTCGGCAAATATTTTCTTCTAACAATTTTGTAAGTCCCTTTTATTGCGGATATAAGTCACGTATGAATAATGTTGCCTCGTGCTGCAAATATTTAAGTTGTGTAATGGTTGCTATTACTAAAAATATTAGTTTAATATAGTGGTGACTTATGTACTTTTTACCAATATCAAGAATCTGTACACTTATATATTTATATAATGCGTTCGTATATACTGCATAAAGCATAAGATAATTGAAGGTTTGATAGATTTTACCTACTTTAGCAAAATTCTTTAATAAAGTACCTAAATTCCTTAGTGACCGAGTAGATGTGAGCTACTAATCTTAAATATTCCATAATAACTAATAACTCATTCGCAGACTTTAGCTTCAGGCTTAGTATAGTAATTGTAATAAATTACTTACTTTTGAAAGGCTTACAATCTTTTTTTCTATATTAGTTTATCTATATATCTGTCCTGTGATATGTTATATTATATTTATATGATAGATTTATTCCACAATTATTATAGAATGGAGTTATTTAGTCAAAAAAATATTTAACTTCGGCAACTATCGATTTCTGAAAAACTGTTCCACGTACACAAAATTTTAGATAAAATTTCTAGTTTCATTATGCGTAATAAAAATAAATTTCAAAGGAGACAGGAAACGAAACATTCTCAAAGATTTGATTTGATGACCTTTCACCTTGAAGATATGAGCTCACACGTTGGCAGATGTGAATTCTTGACATTTGTAATGCAAAAATAAAGATTTATGCAATCATTCAGCTTATTTCGTTAGATTCTGAAGTTGTATGTTAAGATACCAGAAGTATGGTTTACCTGGGAAACTAATTTATAAAAAAATCAATGCATGCACAATAGCAATATAAAATTAAGCATCAACTGTGAAAAATTTGAATTTTCTTGGAGATTGGGGCTTTGATGTTGAAGCATTAGATTTACCAATCCGTGACGCAAATATTTGAGTCGCCCTCGAAGAACGAGATAAAAACGAAAATCTTTTTAAATAACAAAATTAATTTCAAAGTTTTATGAGTATCACACCTCGATATTTGTCGATTTTTTATTCTATATCAGACAACGGAGCAAGTGGGTCAAGTGGGTCTCCTATATGGTAAGAGAACACCGCCGCACATGAAAAACCCGGACACAGTTCGCGGATTGGTTGTGTTGCATAATACAGTACAATCACCGTTTCACGCTGAATACTCTATCACTTCGGACGAGGCAGCCTAATTGATGTGTCAGCATATGCTAAAAAAGCCCAGCAAAGACTGAGGGTGTCCGTGGGCGGTGGACTGCTCATTCTACCTGGGTCTCCTGCTCGTTGGCCACCGTTTTCATAAAAAAAACAACGTACGATCCAGTAAAACATATTAAGTAAACAAATACGAAGCAATTGACCGCAGTGTCCTTGTGGTCGTAGAGTAATACAAAACGATCACTGATTATCACTTGAATTACATTGTAACAGCGACTTTGTAAATGAGATGTGACACATAAACTCATGATTTGCGGTTAAGTGGTAGGTAGAAGCAAGGATGGAGAAGGGTACATGGACTTGAAATATAAAATGCCTTAGTTACGTGATAATTCCTTAATTAAAATAGAACACGATTATTTCATGCCCAAATTAGTTTTAAAATTTCGGCTGACATCGTTGACAATTTTTTTGACAAATTACTTTTTAGTATTGGGACAAAATATTAGATAGTAATTGTTTAATGTTAAGTGTAATTTTTTTACTTTAAATTTTTATTTCTTTTACAATAATATAACTATCATATTGGAGAAACGATTTTAACATCTGTTATATTTGATTTCATGAAATGGCCCGTCAAACTGTTTATATCGACGAAAATATAAATGCAATTATCAAACTGAAAAAAGACGTAACAACTATTTAAATCATTTTTTTTACTTAGAATCAAATACCATCACTTACCAATGCCACTAAAGCGCAACTTTTTATGCATTTAATAATCACCCATCAAAATAACCGACTGTTATTCTGTACATTCACATTCGTGCTTTTAACAAAAATAATTGCATTTTTAAATTTTATCTACTCCTTCAACTTTGTATGTAACTACGCGTGCAGTCACGAATCTAGTGTGTAATTATTAAAAATGTACAGAATTTTAGCTATCGACTTCATAATTAAGAGTTTATATTAAGTGTTCATTCTTTTTATATTTTACAATCTTTCTCTTAAAACACAATCCAATGGTGTCTAAACACATATGAACATTAGTTACAAAGACAAAATAAATTTTACATTTTGTTCTGACCGGGGATAGACCCGTTACCTTCGACTTCACGGTAGCTTACAAGAAGGTATTGTAAATTCATTTGATTGTATAAATAAATTATTATATTTTCAAAGATTTGAAAGAGAAAGTAAAACAAATAATAATCATTTTAATAGTCACAACAACTATCACACACACCAACCCGTGGGAGAGCCTTGCTGAAACATACGCTGACGCAATGATTGGGCCGGCTCGTCCGAAGAGACACCACGGGATCGCAGAATACTCAGCATGAAACGGTACTTGTATTGTGTTTCGCAGAGTGAGTGCGGATATCGGAGCCCCTTAAAAGTAAAAATACGGCAACACAACCAATGCTTGGACTGTGGCGCGGTTATTCACGGGCGGCGGTGTTTTCTTACTATATAGGAGACCCACCTGTTCTGTTGTCCGCTATAGAAAAAAAATAGGTACTAATTTCAAGTCACAACAAACAGTACTATTTCAACTCTATTTACTTGGTTACTTGAAAGCTCAGTCCGTTCCCTATCAAATAATTTTCATAGTTCATGACTAGATTCCTCGCATGGAAAGCACGCTAGGAATTAATTCACACTAATTTCACGCTTCAATTATTACTGTTCACATTCCTAACAGTGAAAGTAATGCCATGATCTTCAGGTGAGTAAAGCTGCTAAGAATTAAAAAATGAGTGCTTCCTAAGAATTACTGCATAATTTCAAGTTAACATAATATTATAATTAATATTTTCCATAAGACCGCTTTCAGTCATCCCTTCTTTACAGTAACAATAGTTAATCAACTTTAAGCTTTCATATAATAAAAATTTATTTGTTTTATGAAAAATAAATATTATTTTTAACAACATATAAAACTCAGCCGTAGCGGCAGAAGGTAGGGAAGATGAATTTTAAATTCAAACTATTTTAAATTTGGCGATAAACAAAAATTAAACCCTATGATTTTTTTACTGGTTCTTCTCGTAGAGATATATTTTCCGAACCAATGGAAGCTTTACTAATAATTGTACCTAAATCGATTTGCATAAGTGCCCTTTATGGGGCGAGGCGTATGTTACAAAAAAATTTTCGTTTTTTAAAACAATAGCGAAATAGATATAAAAACATATCTATTTCAAAGACGTAATCTTTTTAATAATACGATTTTCTTATCTATCAATTTAGAACATGCTCTCATTGTTTCAATTACATATAAATATTTACTATGTTATCAATATTAGGTCATTGGTATTTTGTTTTATTAATTTGTTAAGATAGCATACTTAAGAAATCATTTATCAAAGCATGTTTCACCCAAGTTTCGTGCCTGAAGTTTTAATAACTCCATGGGGAAGAAAAACAAAGAAGCCGCGATTAAATTATATTAATTAAAAATTATATAAGAGACCATCGCTCAAACATTAATTTAAAATTTATATTCTGTAATTTAAAAAAAGTAAAAATATTTAATTTGTAAATCTAATTAAAATTTAGTCAAAATCAACGAAATTTCATATATTAACAACGTTTCATGTTTAGATATGTATCTTTTGTATGTTCGTTTTGTTTGTAGGTTAATAGATCGGAAACGACTAATTACACTCATTAATTCTGGTGTCCATATGAATTGAAAAAGGGACTAATTGCTGTTGCATTTGACCTCGAAAATTCAATTAGCACAGTGGATCAATGCATTGAGAACGTTAAATTCAAAATTTTCATAAATTGAAATTTTATGTTATTCTTTAAGTTGGATGTGATATTATTGCTAGATTTGTAAGATTCATGTATACCCTTTCAATATTTTTATCAAAGCCAGATAAAGCTCCCATGTCATTGTTTCTACAGACCTACCCATAGAAATTATTGTCAACCTCATTTACATGATTGCGTATTGTTTGTTAATATTGATGTGTCGTGTATCCCTCGAGAGACTTCCGGTCAGATGAATAAAGGTCAGCGCACAGATCAAACGAAATTTTAGGTAAAGGTAACCACTAAATATTATATATTACAAGACATAATAAAAACTCAGGCTGAGCCCGGACAGTATTTCTAGTTTTATTAAGATCGTTATTTGCAATTTAATTTTTAAATTATAATAAGATATTTATAATAAAGTACTTTTGTGCTTTTAAATAATTTTTAAACCAGTACACGCTGCTCCACAACTCTACTCTTTAGAATCTGATGACTCTTGACTAAATATGCATAGACAAATACGCCTTGGAAACCCTTAAATAAAAAGAGCCTAAACATAAAAGGTCGGCAACGCACCTGCAGTCTTGCTAGACTAAGGGTGCCCTATGGGCGGACGTCCGATTATCCTCAGTGAATATTCTGCTCTTAACCCGATTTTCATTTAATAAAAACATAATAATTTATAATTACATAGACTGGTAAATTGTTAAGATATCGTCTGACAAAAACGCATAGAATTTTACTATATATACAGATATTATCTTGGTAAAATACTTAAACTATACTATAATATAACTTATGTATATTTAATACTAACACATTTTATGTGTAGCAAAAACACCACTTACAAAGAACTGGAACTGCAATTTCATTGCTTTCGAAGTCTCGACGCAGATATTGATATGTTTCATGATTCCGACGCTATATAACATATATTGGATGCTCTTCGCGAAACACATCAATAATCGGTTTTTCGTTTGCATTTGTTGAATTGTTTTTAAATTTTTGCTTTCTTTAGTCTTTCGCGTAGTCATCTTATTGCCCTACACGTTAATATTGTTGTTTATAAACGTAGGATAGATAGAGGATAGTTAGAGTAAACTTATAAAAAACAAATAAATTTTGAACAATTTGCCAAACAGATGCCGATTTTAAGGCATTTTGTTCCCCACACCAGTACTCTGTGGAATCTATCAGCAGAAGGTATTACAAAACTAAGAGGACTTGATGACCTTCCAAAAGGGCCAGCATCGCACCTGTGTCTCCACGGGCTGAGAACTGATTATCTTAGGTAAACCTCTAGAATAAGAACTAGCAAATCTTGAGTTGATAAGAACGGTAAATCTTCACAGGGTACAATATATTTTGATGAACCTTTTGTATTTATACCGCATAATACTGAACATAACTGTTAACGTTAAATTTCATGACGGTGTGTGACGAAATTTCAAAAATGGTCATTCGATATCGCTGCCTTTGTATCTAGAATTTAACGGGTAATGCTTAAAAATGGCGCATTGATGTTTTGTATATAAAACGGGCGAGAGAACATCTGCAGGTCTAGTTAGGATGCGGGTTATTTGCTGACCTTTACGGTTTTGTTTGGAAATACTAGTACATACTCATACTCATACTGAGTGATGATACATGGCACAAATATGTTAATACCTGATGCTCTGATGTGTCCTATATAATAAAAAAACTGATTTACGCAGCTAGTAATAATAAACCAAATCTCGACTCATCAAATAGATAAAAAAAATGCCTAAAACTTTTGTGTTCAAATTATTTTGCCAAAATAGACGTTAAGTCCCTACTTAATGTATTATATTATACCTAGCCTCAGGCTCAAGCTGAGACTCCAAAACGGAGCACCGACTTTATTTTGTTAAAAATCAACCTAAGAACACAAAAAAATGTGGTTTTATAATCCCATTTTACATATAGATATTCGTGTTGCCCAAATGCAAGACTTAGCCAGTCTTGGTCTTGCGCCAATGCACCAAGTCTTGGGCTTGGTCTTGCAGCAAGAGTCTTGCAAGTCTTGAAATTACCTATTAGACTATTAATATATATTAAAGCTTACTTCAGATCTTAGAAAAACTTATCAGAATAAAGTAATTTTTGAGGTTGAACTAGCATAGCATAGTAAAGACCAACCAGATTTATAAAATATGTTTAGAGATTTAATGAGAAATTCCAAAACTCACTGCCAAAAAAAATAGCTACAAGACGCAAGTCTTGCAGGCTTAGTCTTGGTCTTGCTCAAGTCTTACACGGTCAATCTTGGTCTTGCTAAATTAAGGTGGTCTTGGTCTTGCATTTGGGCAACACTTATAGGTATATATAACCTTATGATCCGTTATATTAAATATTTTTACGTATTCCTTAAAGGCCGGCAACGCACCCGCGACTCTGTAAGGGCTGGGGGTGTCAATGGGCGGAAGACCGCTAGCCCTAGGTGAACCTCCTGCTCGTTTGCTATTGTTTAAATGATAAATGTTATTGAAATAAATTTATTAGGTATTTTATGAAGAGCCTCTGAGCAATCTAAATTGTTACTAAATAAAACAAATCAGATATCTAGACAGTCTAAAGTCAAATTAAATTTAACCGCATTTTCATCACTCAACCCCTGTGTTTGTGTATCGAGGTCCCTTAGCAATTTCTTTTCAATCTGCACTGATAAAGTCTCAAACACATTATTTAGTTACCCGTCTTCCCTTGGACATGTAATTTACTTGCCACATTTTTAATGGAATTTCTTGACAGCCAGGAATCTTTAAGAGTCTCGCCACACTACGTTACAAATAAAACTCTACCTTAAAATTCGAAGAGAACGAACCTACTTTGTTTTGACTTCGAATATATGTAAATAACAGATTTCATACTGTAATAAATAAACATTATTATAGGCTTACAGAGCTTTGTATATTTTTGTTATAAATGTACGGTACAATGCTTTGAATATTAATTGTTACGGAATGTTGTAAGAAATATTATTTTTCAACTTCAAAAACTCAAAATAAAAAGTCTTAAGACTACAATTCCTGAATTCTTAATTAAAATAATAAAACTTTAAGCAATTGGCAAAGGTTCGTATAATGGTTACTGCGGGGCACAATATAAGGAGCTCATAATCGTTTTTCAATATACCTAATGTCCACAAAGATGTTTCTCTTTAAATTATCTATTATAAACGACCTTTATCATGATAACAACTTTACAAATTGTACATAGATCTTTAAAATTACCCGCAAATTAAAAAAAATGTCAATAAGGTAAGGTAAAACCACGTGGCTGAGCGATCTTGGGCTAGCGAGCCATGGGTACCGGCTTCGATTTCTGCTCCAAATGGAAAATTGTAATTTAATTTATAAATTAATTATATTTGTATGGTGTTGACAGTTGCGGATGAATGTTTAAAAACTATCTCCACCATGGGAAGGCTACGCTGAAGATAAGGCATTAATTAAACCAGCGCCACTGGACATCACCGTGGCCTCATAAATTATGCCTCAAAACATATTAAAAGTCGGTAACACAACGAAAACGTTAACTGGAGCGTGATTGTCTTTTTTTTTAGACGCGCTTAACGTGTCGCGCAAAGGCTATTCCACTGTATAGGTTGTCGTCTACAGGTTGGCGGGATAGGTTGTTCATAGAAGAGATAAATATATATATGTATATATCTCTTTGCTAATAATACGACATTCTTTTACGATATTCTTATAGAAATAAGCTTGCTACTTTGCGTGATTGTCCTTGTGTTGTTCACTATGTATTGAAAAAAAAAGGAATTATATTACTAAATAATAGTTATTACGGATTTACAGTTCTAAGAGACATTCGCTATTGCTATCCAGTGAGACCTTCGAAGATTAATTGTAACCTAATTTCATGTAATAAGAACATTATATACACATATAATGTTTAATATAATGGCTCAGGCGTAATACTAATTCAATACTCTTAGCTTTATTAGTTAGTAGAAAATAAATATAATATGTTATTCTTAAGAGAGAATGTACCTACAAATTTCCATGTACAAAATAGAGCAAGCCAAAAGATACTTTCAAATTTGGGCTGTGTAAAGAACACGAATCTTCGTGTATAATGTATTAATAATTTCTCTATAGTTAATGACATTTGAATTTTGGTTTGTATCATACGTGCCGCCTTTTAAATGAATACATATTCGCGAAATATTATTATATATCCTACCATTAAATTATTTTCTCACATTAGGCATGTCCTTAAATATTGAATTTCCTATACCTATTAAATTCAAAGTTCTTTATTTCACACAGGAATACGTAGCGTCTTATATATTATATTTACACATTTTTTACAAATTGGAATGAAAACGAAATTTCATAATTAAACAATTACTAAGTACAAATTTTTATATAAATACAAAAACATTTATCATATTTATATCAAATAATTTTTATATTAAATACATATTTTTTAATAATACAATATTTATATGGAGAGCTTATATCAAAATCCCTGCAAAGCTAGCGAGGGTTGTTAGCGCTAAATATAAAGTTGGCAATTTGAGTCACAACACTGGCTAAATCTAGATGCGTTCACTTTATTCAGTCCAATTTAATTCTGTCATAAAACCGCAATAAAAGAACCAAAGTCGAAATAATAGCATTGCAAATTGCATCACATCGAAAATTAAAGTTCGCAGTAGAGGCATAATTTCTTTTGTTTGTCCGCGCGAACTGACAGTCTGACACGAAAGAGCAATTAAACGTTTAATTCGTTTACAATATGTCTTTTTGCCTTATTAATAACGCTTTCAATTAATTAAAAGTATGTGAAAAAAGCCACTGTATGCATCAGTTTGAGTGCATAAGCCTAGAAAACTTTTTTAGTCTATAGCGGACAACAGAGAAGGTGGGTCTTCTATATGATAAGAGAACACCGCCGCCCATGAACAACCGCGCCACAGTCCGCGCATTGGTAGTGGCCATCGCCGCTTGACCGGCTTTTTTAAGGGTCTCTGATATCCTCTCACAATTAGTTTTACAGACACTGTTATATTATCCCTTACCACCTAAACGTTTTTCTTGAAACGATTTCTTAAATAAGCTGTCACTATCCTACTAACGTGCAATTGTACTTGCAAAAATAAGACAAAAAAAATTATGTTTACACGAAGTGAGAATTCCTGAATAAAATTAGCACAATGCTAATTCTGCATATTTATTTTTAATACGTTTGATATAATTTAATTATAATTTACACACACTTATTACTATTATATACACTTTAATTAAATATCGACAAGGTTGCAATTATGATGTCTGTGTCAAAAATAATGAGTCTCAACTTCTCTTTCGCGATATTGGCCGACTTGTTGTCATTTCCCGACAGTTTTTTTGTTTCAATAGGCGGTAGGCATTGTTGAAACATAATGAATGAACTCAATTTTTATTAAACACGCCGCTACATTTTAAACTAAAGGTATTATTCTTTATCAAAGCTGTTAAGTGATTGGCAAATTTGAGTTTTAAGTTATAATAATCTTAAATAAGTTATTACATTTATTATAAGTAGTATGTACTGAGTAACATTTAATAGGCATATCAGAAATCGAGGTTTTTGTGCTTATTCTTTGCGGAAATATATAGGTTTCGTAGTTGTTGTAAGAATTTTGATATTTTTAATTTACATATATTCTATAAAAATATAATATAATATCCGTGTGGTTACCGGATCAGAATAGTACCACTCCCAGTCTTCCTAATGGGATGTCGTAAGAGGCGACTAAAGAACACTTCACCGGAGGGTGGGCAGCAGC
>DWCF01005130.1:0-14868 GCA_018230265.1 Delias oraia
ATTAATATATTGTCATATAGAATGTTAAATTAAATAATTAAAATTTAATATTCTATATGACAATTTTTGTATGCCTATTTGTGGGAAATACTTTGTTTAACCAAATTAATCCTATAAACTCGCTATTGTCAGGAGAAATAATTTCGTCAAACTAAATCTACATTAAATAAATAAATTTTGATATCCTTCAACTTGTGTGAAAAAGTCTATATAAATTTATGTAATATATAGTATTTAAAATATTTTACGAGTGAGCTTTCTTAGTTTAAGTATTAAAAAATATTATTTCTCGCCAAATTTCATCCAGTCTAGTAATCAGAGTTGACTCTTCAGCTATGGAATTTCATTACAGTTAAATGATATATCATTTCACACAATAAGATGTCAAAATTGTAAACAATCGCGTGTGGGTTTATTTGATAATGAACGTAAACATAATGTTTACAAATGAGTGCTGTAATTTATGTGCAATAGAAATGCCGACGTCAACATTCAATTACTTTGATGATATTATCGCGTATATCTTAATAAATTAGTTATAATATTGATTATTGACTATATTATACTTTTAATATGATTTTAGTGAATATATTTAAAATACAAATCATTACGGTATTGAAAGTTTTATCAACCAAAATATCAGTTAAAATTATTATAATTGCCGAGAAATCTAAAATAAATTGCACAAACTCTGAATCTTAAATTAGGAAAGGTTTACTTTAGCTATCTATGCATGTTTTGCAAAGACTTATGAGCCTACATAACACACTTCACGATTGCATACTGTAGGTATAATATGATAATAATATAATTAATGCAATAAACCAGGCGCCATACCCTAAACATAAACACCTGCTCTGAATCACGAATTGCTTCCAATTTACTTGGCCAAGATTAATGGGATTTATTATTGTCTAGTAAATGACTGTGCAAGGAATGATAAGTTTTGTACAGCTATAGTCTGGCGAGACTAATTAATAATTAAACATAAGACTTTACAATTTCTTATTTATAATAATTATTTTGTAGATCACACCTATAATATACATTTATTAATATATGGCGGACAACAATGCAAACCCTTGATTACAAGAGATCACATCCCCCATACACAACCGACACGCAATCCGTGCCTTAGTTGTGGTGCCGACTTTTACGCCGCTTGAGCGGTGTAACATAGTGGACCTCCGGCAGCCGTGTGTCTGTGAGCCTGTGGTAACTCTATAATTAGCGCGTTAGCGTAAGCTTCAGCATTGCTATTCCTTCGTAAGGAAAGTAAAATATACCTACGAGTTTTTTATTGTTTAAAATACGATAGAATTACATTATTATTTCTTGTCCTATCAAACAATTCAGTTGCCGGATCAAAATATTGAATCGTGTTGATATAAAACCAGATTAAATAATTCATAAGTCGATACGGAATAGCCATATGCATATTAATAATGAGTGTTTAGTACTCCAATATTATCTGTTACATTTATTTTAGGTATCGTCATTTTAAGTTAGTATATCTGTGAGATGGCTATGCATTATTATTTTTTTTATGTTATAGCGGACAACGGAGAAGGTGGACCCTATATGATAGGAGAACACCGCCGCCCATGAGCTACCGCGCTACAGTCCGCGCGTTGGTTGTCTTGCCGGATTTTTACCCCGCTTAAATGACGCTTTTTAAGGACCTCCGATATCTTCATTCACTCAACGAAAAATATTAGAAGTACCGTTTCATGCCGAGTATACTAAAAGCTCGTGGTATCACTTCGGACGAGCTGCCCAATAAGTGCATCAGCATGGCTCTCGCATGGGAGTGACAGTATTAACACTCGCCAGTAAGGACTGGGGTTGTCCATGGGGCTTCACCAAGGGACGACTGCGTTGCCGGCTTTTTAAATATAGCTACGCTCATTTTTAGAAAGTCCTCATGGTAATGAGGTTTAATAGTGTTGAAATAAATTAAAATGAAATAAAATTAAAAAGTTAAACGGTGGTTTTTAAATGATTTTTATAATGAGTTCAGAGTGTATATTTTGTGTATGCAGATCGAGCAAAAATTCGTTAATACTTATTTGACACCGCTATCTTCATGTCCGTCGAACGAAAAATGTATTTTAATTTTAAAAGGTTAAACTTTTTAAAATAATACCTTACGTTAGGTACCACATTACTAACTATTTTATGACAATGTGTGAAGGTGATTAGGTATAAAATAAATAGCTTTACAATAAATCACAATCAAAAGAATTCATACAATTCATACAATTGACCTTGTTTAGAGTACCTTGCTCTCACTTGAGTCATAACGAGAGCAATGCATACTGTGATAACAAGTATTAATATTTTAACAATATTTTAGGTTCATTAAATCCTAGATTCATGGTAAATGTACCTCTTTCACTGATCCTTTTCTTTACAAATGAACTCCTTTTATTTACCTTTCGAAATTAACTAATATAGAGATTTTCAATACGTGTATTTTTCTATTCTTTTATATACATAAAGACGGTGGTAAATGAGCAGGACGCTCACCCAGGGCAAGCGGTCCTCAGCCCATGGACACCCCTAGCCCGTACGGAGCCGCGGGTACTTTACCGTCCTTTAAGAAATATGTACGCTCTTTTCTTGAAGGTCCTCAAGTCATATTGATTTGTAAGTACCTCTGCTGGCAACTGATTCCACAGAGAGGTGGTGCGCGGCACAAAATGCCTTTAAAAACGCTCAGTTGTGGAACGACAAACATCGAGGTGAAAACGATGAATCTTTGTATTCTGCCTCGACATTCTATGGTTATATTTTACCCTATTAAGTTTACCCTATTTTTGTTACTTTCAATTAAAATCCTTTGGTACTCAATTAAAAAGCAACGTTTTTATTACTATTATCTATATTATTTATCATTCTCAAATTAATTATGTAAAAATATTTATACTTTTTAAAGAATTATTGAAATTTTATTTTATTTTACAAAATAATCTTTACTAAACATCGTAATTATTCATTTCCCCCCCCCCCATTCAAGTCCAGGACGGTGTCTTAATGACAAAGCCTCGGTTTTTAGGTATGTTTGAAAACTATTTATAAGCAGTTTAATTGTAGGTGTCTTCATCTGCCTTCCTATCTTTTCTTTTTTTTATGGTATACCGGATAATAACTTCAGATTGTACTAAAATCATACGAATATCGGTATTGTTATCAAACTCAAATTTGGTAATTGCTTAGATAATTGCGGATGAAGTAGCAGGCGGGTAAAAAATGGCGCCGCAATGCGTGCTTTGGTTGTGTTGCCTGCTTTTTACGCAGCTTAAGCGATATAATTAGTAAGGCCTCCGTATCCTCATTTATTCAACGACACACTATAATTAATATTTACTAACCTACTAATTACTAACTTACTAATCTACTACTTATATCATAATAATCATCAGCCTATTCGAGTCCACTGCTGGACATAGGCTTCCCCCAAAGAAAAGCCTTGCATATTCAGAGATTATTAAAATATCATAAAAATATTCATGTTTTAAATAATAATAATATCTTAAATCACTTTATAACCCAGTTTTTGTTGTAATTGTGAGTACTTTTATAAATCACGTCTTATATCTGACCGGTTTCACCGCTTTTCTGTTCTGAGAAATGGTTTTCTCGGTACATATACAATTAAACAATCTGTCGTATAGCCTGTATTTTTCTCATGTCAGAGTAATGAATTGTTATGTTTCGTTTCAGTTTTTAAAACGTTGCGTCTCAGTTCTTTTAAATCGTATTTACACGAGTTATACATTTTAAAGATTATAATTTGTGGCGCGGTTGCCATGGGCGGTGGTGATCTTTTATCATAGAGAATAGCCACTGCTCTGTTGCCCGCTACACGATAAAAAAAGGCTGGCTTCCGTTTATTCTTACTTCAAATAGCTTAAATCACATGCCATAATAAGAACGTTAAAAATATTTTAAATACTCTGACACGTTTTCACTGGCCAGCAATTCTTGTAAAAAGAGACAAATATATTTAGAGCAATTTGTGAGGGGTTATTGTCAATGTTATGTTACTAATAACACGTATATACCATTTATTGTCGTTATTTAGAAGCCATTAATCAAACGTCATATGCCTACATTGGTATCATGACATAACATTAGCTAATTGATTAATGTAGTCATAAAGCTATCTGCGTGTAATATGTGACATTTCATTGCTTATGAGGCACTCGCCACACGCAAGCAGCTTGGAATTGCAATTGGTATCACTTTTTAATACAAGTTATTTACTATTTCTAATTTACATGGAACAGATGTAATTAAAGACAATTTTAAAATAAAATTAAGAAATATTCATAGATACGTAAGGTAAACTTAAACTGTATTGCTAACCGGAACTTAACTTCTAAAAAGAAATGACTACGCTAAAAAGTTAAACTAAAAAATATCCGGTTGGATTCGGAGCGTACTCGTTGCGCGAAACTAAGAAATCCCCAGACGGAAGTAAGGAAATCCCGATTACCGTCTTAATTACATTACATAGACTAATTTAATGACACAGAACGCCATTGTCCAACTATAAACATCCAAAGCACTGTATGTAGCTACTCTACTCTGTGAGATATTATAATGAATTTGTACTTAATATGCCCTATTGTTTTACAAATTAGATTGTTGCTAAATTGACTTTACAATTGAGATCTTGTTTGCAGGAAATCATTGTTAATTGCGCATATTTCATCATATTTAATATACCGCACGCATTGAGTTCAATTCATCAAAATCAGGTAATTTTTTCTAAATCTTTCTAACTGACTGTAACTCAAACATTATAAATAAGTATGCATACAAAATTCGTGGTGTAATCTCATAATCATCACGTCATCAGTAATTTTATTACTAATGTAGAGTTTTTTCGTTAAACCTATGACCTAATTGCCTGTTAAATCCCATGTAAATAGCAAAAACTTTGACAAGGCCTCCGCTACTGGCAAATTGCTGGTTAAATTACTACTCTAATTATGATAGATGATTTAATATCCGACATCTTCGCATAATATTATTAAAATAAGAAATTATATATAAGACAATGTCTGGAAACGGGTATAAATTTAACCTTAACAGGGCTTTTTATAAAGTTAAGAAGTGTAAATATACTGTTGAAATGATATATCTTTTTGGTTATTTAAAAAAAATAACACAATTCCTTGTGAAAATATACAAATTATTTTAATTTATTATTATTAAACTTAATTTTACAAATATATAAAATGATTTATAAAAATGCGATAAAGTCTAACTATTTAAAGGAAATCATCTCAAAATACTAAATATTAATTTTTCTTAGAGTTCTTTCTGTCTATGTAAAGTGTCTGTATGTATACTGTTTATGTAAAAATAAATGTATATAAATCAGAGAGTGGCAGAACAAATTCAAATAAGACATTCTTTAAAAAGATAAGTGATTTTAATACATAGCGCTGTATTTAAATTCAAAGCTAAAGTAATATTCGTTTTTTTTTTCATTTAATACTATACCGGAAAACGGAGCAGGTTCGTCTTCTATATGATAAGAGAACACCGCCGCCCATCAACAACCGAGTCACAATCCGTGCAATGTTTGTCTTGTCGCCTATTTATGCCAGTGAAGCGGCACTTTTAAGGGCCTCCGATATCCTCACTCATTCTGCCAAACACAGCACAAGTACCGTTACACGCTGAGACCGTGGTATCACTTCAGACGAGCAGGCTCAATTTAGCATAAGCTACAGCATAGCTCTTCCACGGGTGCGACACTATTAAGACACTCACCCGGCCACTGCACACGCACAAGCCCTTCCAGAGACCGAATAAATTATAAATTAAATTATAATTGTCCGGACCGGGATTCGTACCCGATACTTCTCGCTTCACTGTACACTTTTAAAACCAATAAGCTACGAGGCTCTCAGTATCGTTTATGTCGGCTCCTCGCCACAATTAGTAGACTCTCTAGAATCCATTTTGAATATAAACTCTCGTGACGACATTACACACTTATCTGCAACCAGGTTAAACTTTCAATATTTGAAAATAATGCGACGAAATGGCGTTACTGAGATCTATAAGTATGTTTTAATACTAAAATTAAAAATCATTACAAAAAATCTGCTAAGTCACAGTTCACAAAAACAATAAACATTTAATCTGACTTAATAAAATAAAACAATTAATATCAAACATATAAAATATTCAAAATTTATTAGTAAATAACATTTCAAACTATAGTAAATTTCTGACCGCTAATGAAAATTTGCACGATTAACGACGCCAACATACAAATCTGTAGAATTTAAATTTAACACGTTGTATCATCATCAGCCCATTCAAGTCCACTGCTGGACATAGGCCTACCCCAAAGACGCCCACTCGCTGCGATCTTGACCGATCTGGATCCAGCAGTTGCCCGCGACCTTCGTTAGATCGTCTTTCCATCATGTGGCGGGACGTCCCACTCTACGTTTTCCGGTACGCGGTCGCCACTCGAGAACCTTTCTTCCCCATCGGTTATCGGTGTCGAGCGATGTGGCCAGCCCACTGCCACTTCAACTTACTAATACGGCGGGCAATGTCGGTTACTTGTGTACTTGTATCAATATAATCATACAAAAAAGATAATCTCATTATTTTTATTATCTTCCTTTTGACATCGCAGTGCACGGTGACATTACACAAAACTAGTCGGTGCTCTATAGAGCTCTATAAAATTTATTAAAATAAATTGCGCCCAGATATACCAAGGAAAGGAAGAATACATTCGTTTTCATAAACTACTAAACTATCCCTGATGATAAGAGGATATGTGGTATCCATACATATATATTTATATATGCTTATCTGGTTAAATGGGTTAAAAATTATACATTTTAATCTATTATTATAGGAGAAACAAAACTTGCTTATAATATATTAAAAAGTAGCTGATAATTTTTTTATTCTATAGCGGACAACGGAGCAGGTGGGTGTCCTAGTATATGGAAAGATAACCCATAAATAACCGCACCGTAGCCCGCCCATTGGTTATGTTGCCGGCTTTTTACGCCGCTCCAGCAAGGCTTTACGGCATTTTTAAGCGTCTCCGATATCCTCACTCACTCAGCAAAACACAGTACAAGTACCGTTTCACGCTGAGTATTATGTGATCCCGTGATATCATTTCGAACGAGCCGGACCAATTAGTGCTTTTCAACGGGTGCAAAAATAAAAAAATTAAAAACCGATGGAACAAAATACTTTGTGCCTGGGGCGTGACTAAAGTATGTATGTACTCTTCATCTTAAAACGCTTTGTGGCGTCCTTTCCCGGATGAAATACATCCGCTTTTCGTGACTAAGAAATTACGACGCCATGAATATATATTATGGGTAATTCCCATTCCTGTTACTCCAGTACTGGACATGTTTTTACAGATAATATTATTCACTACTAACTCAATTGGTCATAGTAAATTCAACTTGAAGCATAGATCCTGGTTTTTTTTTGGATCATTCATCCGAAACTTTTCGATCAAACGTATATAATCATTTAACAATACCAAACAATGTCTATACATTTTTAAAATAACAAAATCCAATGCCTGAATTACATGCAAAAATATTTTATTAAAAACTGAATAATAATAAATTTCGTCATCAAAAATATTTAAAAGTGCGATTTACTTGATCTTTTACGGTTATCTGATTGTTATAAGGTTATCTTAGTTTGAATTTAAAAAGTAAAGGCTCTACAAAATCAAAGCAAATTTAAAGCAGTATCTTTTTACGCTGTATTGTTTAAAGTACTGTTTGTTTCAAAATGGTATTCTGTGAGCCCGTGGTATCGCATCGTCAATTAATCCAAACCATCAGCATTTGCTTCAGCAAGGCTCTCATAGAGGTAGAAAATGTTAAAACACTCGCCCGACCACTGCACCGTTAAGCCCACAGAATAAATTATTAATTTTATTCAGATTGGGGTTCGAAGCCCCTACCCCTGGATTCACGATAGCTAAAAACATAGACAACTCCTCTGTTTAATGTAATTCATTAAGTTTATAAAATGTACATTAAATTATAAATAATAATTCTTAGTATAATTAATTCTCACACAAGAATATAATGGTACTTAAACTCGTATGTCATGATCGGAAGTTTATTACAATTACAATTTAGCAGTGACCAGTGACACTGACTGTCAACTTAGTAAAAGGTACTTTACACAGCATTCGCTCAGTTACCGCGAAAATCGTGCGACGTACACACGCGTTCAACTTTAGGCGCGACACGTTCTATTACGATTATAACAGTTTTGTGAACTTCTTGAATTGGACTACTCGAATAATAAGGTATTAATATTTTTATTTTATGCCTATTTCTATAACTATGCTAACAATTGTTAGAGTTATTTTCGTTTCGTTAACGAAATTAAAGTATAATCTTTATTAGAAACGTATAATATAAGCTTTAAGGGATAAGCTGAAATACGGATATTTGATTTATTGGAAATAATCTGTGGAATATGATTCATTTCAAGGCGAACATTTTACGTAAATATTAGTTTTACGCAATTACGCTATTCAATGTTTTATTGTATCTTCAAGATTATTGGTGATGGAACCTAAAAAAAGTGTTGAAATGTTAAAATTATTATTATTACTTATTTTGCAGTATATAATTAATTTTGATATATAATACTATATCACTTTCAAGAAACTTTCATGGCAAAAATTCCTTAAGTTTCTTAAACATACTATTCGTTCCATTTTAGAACAAGATATTATTAATTCCATCTTTTTAAATCTCTTTTGTGATATTTGAAAAAACTTTTTTTGTATAAATTCGATTAAATAATGACTAATTAAGTGATTAGGTTATAGTATTTTTTAAACATGCCTATACATAATTACTGTGGAACATAGTTTTGGTTTACTTCAATAATGAATTCAGTTTTAAAATATTTAACTATTACAAAATACCGGTTATCCTTTTCAAATTTGACAATTTTATTTAACGTAAGCAAAGATATTTGATTATAGTAATCAATGTGATGATCAATCACTGTGATACAACTTCACATTTTTATTGTTTATTAATTTTTTATTTTTTTTATTTATTATTATTGAGTGACCTTTTTAACAGTTCGAGTTCGATCTTTGATCTACGTATTTACGTAATTACTTTATATAGTGCGTATGACATTTCAAATATGCAATGATTTTTTATTAACTCGATTTCATTTACGGTTTTTTAACTTTTCAATTAACAGATTTTTTAATGGTATAGCGAGAACACCTAAGAGAACAGCGCCGCCCATTGACAACCGTGGCACAATCCGCGCAGTGAGTGTGTTGCCAACTTTTTACTCTACTTAAGCGATATTTTTGTCAGGGCCTCCGATATCCTCTTTCACTCAGCGAATCACAGTAAAAGCACCATTTCACGTTGAACATTTTGTGAGCCCGTGATATAACTTCGAACGAGTAGTGCGTCAGTATATGCTAAAGCATGGCTGTCCCATTTTTAAAACTAGACTTTCTTAATGTCATGATTCAATAAAGATGTAAAATCAATAAAGAAATATTAAAAGAAATATTATTAAATACTTATTAACAAATTCAAGGCATAAACACAAACTCTTCTTCACTGTCTCTATACAACCAATGTAAAGTATCTGTTTTGTTATATTCATACATATGTTTGAACCGTTTTTTCCAGAAGAGTAGTTCCATATTAATAAAATTTGAGCTTTTTAAATTAAAATTTAATATATTATAATGGTTAAAGCGAAAACACACTCTTTGTATTATTAAAAATGAATAAGGGAATATTTTGTAAACCGTACAATGTATAGGTTTGATAAGCTTATATTTTACGTCAATCTGACAGGTCTGACCTTTTGTCAAGACACTACCGGACAGTATTTTGAAATTACAGATCAAAACTTAAAGATTCTTTATTTTGTTTTATATCTGTAATATGATAGAGTATATTGATAAAATTTAACGTAATAGATTACATTTTAATATATGTAAGTTTGTTTTTTAGTTTTAAGTAGTCAAAATATATTTAAAACTCCAAATATAATTAATCACTTGCTTTAGAATGTGAATATTATTTTATTTTTAATATTGAAATTATGTGTATTTAAATATTTTACATATATGGAACTATAATTTCTTAATTTTGTGAAAAGCGATTAGTAATATTCATAATTTGTATTCATGTTAGCCATAAGATTAATGAATCAAGTGTGACATACAAACAACTTAAACGCGCCACTCTAGCATATAAATATATATTGTTCTATAGCGGAGCAGGTGGGGTCTCCCATAGAGTAAGAGAACGCCGTTGTCCATAAACGAACGCGTCACAGTCCGCGCATTGGTATTGTTGAGGAATTTTACGCCACTTAAGCAGCATTTTTAAGAGCCTCTGATATTCTCACTTATTCTCCGAAACACAATACTATTTCACGCTGAGTATTCTATGAGACAGTTGTATCATGTCGAACGAGCCGGCCAATTATTGCGTCAGCATGGCTCTCCCACGGGTGTATATATATTTTAAATTATTGTATAGCGGACAAGTGGGCAGATCGATCTTGTTGGTAAAATATCACTGTCGCATATAGACATGCAATTCGCGCTTTAATTATGTTGCTAGCTTTTTTCATCAGCAGCAGTTCAGCAGTACAAAAGTTCACTCTCTCAGCGAAATACAGTACAAGTACTATCACTGGTATTCTGCAAGCCCGTGGTATTATTCCAGATGATATGCTCTGCACTGGCTTAATTCATCATTGACTTTCGCATTTCTAATAAGTATTATTTTCTTTTGAATGACCGTGTCTTTTGTATGTCGGCCCTGAAAAATGTTTTTTTATAGTTGCGGTAGTGTATAGATTTACATTATAAAGCTGTATTAATATTCCAGTCATAGAATAATTTTATAAATAATATTATATTGAAAACCAAAGTGCAGTGTTTACATTAAGTTCATCATGTTATTGCCATGCTGATCTGAATTTGTTTAATAATATTGCTAATTTATTTCCAGTAACTCACTTAACTTAAAATTATTAATCCTTAAACAATATTCGTTTTAATTGGCACTATGTTAATATTACCACGCCATATATGCTTTAAACTTTAAAATTTAAATAATTGTATTTTTAAATCTTTTTTGTAGTTTATGTTTTCTTTAAAAATGATAAATATTTTAAAACTTTTTTATTTATTTTTAATTTTTTATATTATCTTGATAACGCATTGCCCCATTGGAGAGCCATGATGATGCATATCCTGACATCGGTACTAATTGTACTATTTCGCTGAATAATCATAACTAACCAACGAAGTCCACTAATTTAGGTATACACTGATTAAGTGGCGTCTACAGACGGCAAGGCAACCTAAGCACAGATAGCGACATGTTGATCTCTTATTCGCAACAAAATACCGAGTTATATATTTGAATGGAGAGTTATTAGAGTTGTTAAAGTTTCATACGTATCATCATGATGTTTGTCGTTGTACAACTACCCGTTCATAATAGCATGGATGTCGTGGACTCCCATTCTGTTGAATCAGCTGCCTGCTATATATCTCAAAACAAAGACGACTTAGAGAGTAGATTACATATTCCTTAAAAGCCGGCAATACTGCCGGGGCTGCGGATCGGTGGTAGACCACTTATGCTAGAAAAGCCTCACAGAATTTAAGTTTATAACCGACGTTCAATGGTATTTTCATACAAAGTTGAAGGCTTTGCGATACTATAAAGGTAATCTTTTGGTACAGTAGAATACTGTATTCAAGCCACTTAGCCAATTTTCTTACAAAGCGAAGCCTCTATTGGGCAAACGCGATTTTAATAATTATCACTCGCGCGTTACATTATGACATCGACAGCCTTTGTGTCGTTGACTTTACAGACTTCATGTTTATGTCACTCATAGTTAAAAGTTCTTTCATATATGGCTTTGTGTTGACAATTAATTATCTTTTTATAAAAATCGGAAGATAAACAAGCAGAAGGCATATTTAGGTTAGTAAGTAGGTTAGGTAGGTAAGTTTACCACCCATGTACGCTGCTAGCTTCAGCAGGGTGGGTGGTATTAGCGTCTTTTAAGGTACCTTCGACAGGTACGATCTTTTTTGACGGTTTCCAAATTGTTTTGATTTATAAATAACTCTGTGGGCCAGCTGATTCCACAGAGTGGTGGTACAAGGCCCAAATGCCTTAAAACGCTGTGTTCTGAAACACATTCATTACATATTGTAGGGACATCCTGAAGTACATTGTTGAGTGAGGTCTACGTATAGTAACAGTTTACTATAGACGTGAACTGGTAGACTCATCAATGTAAGAGTTTTTATTTCGTTAAACAGTAAATATAATAATATTAATAGATTAATAGATTTAATAAACCAATACAATTATTGATGTTTTGTAATTAATCAAAGAACTGCAGCGACTGAAATATATCTATTTATTTCTGAAATTCCTGTGGCTATGTTTAACATAATTAAAATACGAAATTTGATAGTAAAAAATATAAAAAACTATTGATGGAGTTTTGCAGAACCTTAAATGATTAATATATTATCTTATAATTTTTGTTAAAGCTAAAAGTGTAAGATCAATTATTTAAACAGTCTGTTTTAACAGATTTTTTCTCGATATAGTTTAAATGGTTAGTAGTATGTAACTTAAGTATTTTTTGTTTTATATTCTATATTTTTTAAAGTAAATATAATGATTTAAATATAAATACCAATCTGATAGAGATCGAAAAATTCGTCGAAACTTCTATTCAGAATTTATTCTTCGGTTATAGTATTTGCATTTTTTCTTTATGCTGGAGTGAAAATTTCACTTCTTCTTTCTTCATCAGCCCATCCAAGGCCACTGCTGGACATAGGCCTCCCCCAAAGACGCCCACCCGCTGCGATCTCGAGCGATCTGGATCCAGCGGTTGCCCGCGACCTTCGTTAGATCTTCTTTCCATCGTGTGGCGGGACGTCCCACTCTGCTATCAAATTTCACCATCTATATATAATTTAAGGAGGCTGATGACCTTTGAAGACGATTTTATAATCGTAACCTAACTTAATCATTATATTTATTTCATCAGTAGGTTAACCGTAAGACTTTCGGCATATCTTTAGCTTCAGGCTGTAACCTCTATTCAAGGAAACCATAAAAATAACATTTTTAAATTCAATCAAAATAAAATATTGTGATGCATTTTGTTAGTTAATTGGAATACAAGTTATACGAATTACCAAATATTCGTAATAGCCATTAGTATTTCACAATTGATTGACACAACCAGGTTAACGCGAAACGGAAGATCGCTTTCAATGTGATATTTTAAAATAATTATACCTATAATTATTACATATCATTTTTGGCATTGCAACATTAATTACTCAATACATACAAATTAATATGTGTCAGACTAATTTGTCTTATTAATTTATTCCACAAATAAAATTAATAAAAGATTGATTTATAATGATGCTTTCATTTTTAAATACCTAATTTGAGTATTTTAAAATATTGAATCAGATTGGCATCGCAATTTCGAGTCATTAAAATTAGTTATCACACCTTTCAGTGAATGAAACCTTATGTATATTTTAAGGCGTGTCAACCTCGTATCTGTGCATAATTTGCGACCCTTCCGCAATCCACAATTATACGTGACATGACATTATGTAAAACAGGTATAAGCAAGAACATTTTTATCATTTTAAAACTTTTTAATAACCGCCATACTTGCTTATAATTAAAAAAAATTAAAGCAGTAATAAAAACTTGCTAAATAGAGTGTTAAATATTAGAGGATTGAGTTTGTTTTATTTTGTTAGTTTAAAATTTTAAGGGTATGTATTATATTGAGGCGGTATCGTTCAAATCAAAATACTACTTTGTCAACACTGATTTACTCTATGGTGATAATTTAACTCTATGGTTTTCTCTATACTTAAAAACTTATTATTAAAAACCGGTTGTAAATTAAGTTTTCGTTTATTGAAATAAAACTGCAATTCAAAACTTGCTTGTGTTGTCGGATTTTTACGCCGCGCCATTTAAGCGGCACATTTAAGAGCCTCCAATATCCTCACATACCTTACGAAATACAGATAAAGTACCGTTTCGTGCTGAGTATTCTGTGTACCCGAGATATCACTTCGGACGAGCCGGCCCAATTAGTGCGTCAGCATATGCTTCAGCATGACTCCCTCATGTGTCTTTATCGATTCTCGGATCTCCCATTTAATAGAATCGATAACTAACATACATTGATAAGTAATTATTTTTAAGCCCGTGAATAATTTTAAATATTAGTAGATAACATTTCCAAAACCGTATGACCTCAGTTACATTTCGTTATTCTTTTCAACAAGGTCATCCTTTAAGTCACTTGTAATATTTAGCTGTTTTTGGTAAACTCTTTCAATTTTGAATTTGTAAGGTTGGGTTTTTTTGACCTTTTAATAGATTGTTCGTGCTTACTGCTATTTTGCTCGAGATGATGCGGATTATTTTTAAAAAGTTCAAGTTCTTCTCACTATTAACTCAAGACACATTGTTATGAAGGTATCTAAATATAACTCTAAAAATATTTGTGACTACCCTCTCTTATTCTATCTATATAACAAGAAAATAACTTTTGAACGACCGCACCAAATTTAATAAAAATTTTACATCGAGTAGAATAAACGCTGAATTTTGATATTATATGTATGTTTATATATGTAAAAGAAAATCGTGTTAGACTATTCATAACTCAAGAACTGCTCAAATGATTTGGATAATAAATAGTGGAGAGGTAGCTTAGAACTAAGATATTTTATATGACAAA
>DWCF01005131.1:0-14866 GCA_018230265.1 Delias oraia
CGGGTGGGCGTCTTTGAGGGAGGCCTATGTCCAGCAGTGGACTTGAATGGGCTGATGATGATGATGATGATGATGAAGCGTGAATCCAGAGAGTCAGTTATGAACAAATTTTTGTATCGAAGTCTGTCTGATCGTTTTTAAAACGTAAGGTTTCGTACATACACGATTTCATTTTATATCTAAAAGTTAGAAGAAAGAAATTACAATTTTTAACCAATTCAATGCAATGATATTAGCAATTTTTGATGCAAAAATTAGAGTTATATGAGATGTTTATCTGACGAATTGTAATTCTCGAGAAGATTTTGAATCTTAGATTATTTATTTAAGACGTATTTTTCATAGCTAACAAGAGATGCTAAGATTGAAATGGAAATTTCAAATAATGAAACTGTGTAAGTGAAATGTTTGAAAGGCCAGCCTCCGAAGTGCTTTGAAACTTTACGTATCTGGATGGCGGTCTATTTATTCTCTCCGTAAGTGAAATAAGTTTTCTAATAAATGAAGTTGTGTTCATATGAAAAACGTTGCGGCGAAGAGTGGGGTTTGAGCGGCAGAATACCTTACACGAATAAATGATAGTTTATGCGAGTTTGAGAGGTTGTACGAACTTCATTGCTCTCATGAAGACGTCGATTTCGGGGAGTACTTTTTTATTATTCTCGTTAAAATCAGACAATGGAGCGGGCGCATCTCCTTCAATGCTCTTATTTAATGGCCATGGACAAAATCGCTAAAATGCGCGCTTTGGTTGAGATGCCGGCCTTTGAAGCTGCTTAAGCGGTCGAACTTAACAAGAGTCCGATATCTCCACTCACTCAGCGCGAGAGACACTTATACAATACTGTTTCGTGCTGGTATTCCATTGTTATGTAATAGCGGGCAAAAAGCAGGCCGGGTGCGGTACGCTTGTCCATGGGCGGCGGTGATCTCTCACTATTAAAGGACCTGCCCTACTATCCGTTGTATGATAAACCCCACAAACGATGACTTTCCTTTTAGAGTAGAACATAAAATGTCCGACAAAGTTTTCACTTCGTTTCATTTAAAAAAATTTCTTTCATTTCATTCACAAACTGTCATCATTTGATATGTTATAATGTTAGGTCGACAACGCACCTGCGGCTCTGCAAGGACTGGGAGTGTCCAAGGGCGGAGGACCGCTTGCCCTAGGCGAGAGAAACCTCTTTGATAGTGGTCGGAGCATCCAAAAATATGTTACAAGTATAAGCAATGAAAACAATGGTTATTTAAGCAAGTATTTATTTACACGTACAAGAGATTTTGAGTGTAGTCCTATTATGAGCTGAAATAGATTATAATATGTGCTTAAAGGCCTGCATCAAGTGGCGTCTCGTCGTTCTGAATAGCTCAACTGAAAACGAATCCAGCCGTTGCACCTCTGTACGTTGCCCCTCAATTTGAATGGCTAACTAAGTGCCGCATTTCATTTCAAATTCGACGCTCATCTAGGACATCGGTTCTCCGTCCATGGACACCCACAGGTCCTAGACTAGCGGGTGCGCTACCGGCCTCTTCTATTTATATTAACAATTTTATAGGCATATGTTTTAAATAGGCTTTTATAACTTTGTTACAACACTATAACGCTGTGTAAATGTAAATTATGTATTAATAATAAATTTAACTTTTCAATTGACAACTAAATAAAAATATTAAAAACCCGGCTTTTGTCTACGGCTCCTGTGAGCTCCGATCATTCAGTCATACATTTACATCGTCAACAAACTTAGTGGTTCTATGGAATCATTTTGTGGTTTTACTCTGTGAAAAGCGAAACGTGTCCTTCATGAAAAGCGCTTGCTAAATGCTACCGTTCGCAGTTTGAGAGAAGTTTCCTGTTCCAGCGGAACGCATCGGCACGCTGGAGGTGCCCCCGACGACCGACCTCGAGCAAATGCGCAGCTTGGTGCAGAACCTTGTAAGGGAATCTCAGGGCCACTCGAATATCGTGGATTGGTGGTTTGTTGATTGTACGTATTTCTTTTGGATTTTATCTTTTTTGTTTTTATTCTGTGTAAGAGATTACCGCCGCGCATGAACAACCGCGCAATAGTCGGCTCATTAGTTGTGTTGCCAGCATTTTACGACGTTTAAACGTATAATTTCATGCTCCTCCGATAACCTCAATCATTCAGCTAAACACAGTACAAATATTGTTTCACACTGGTATTCTGTGAGCCCTTGGTATCACTTCAAAAAAAAAACGGCATAATAAGGGCGTCAGTGTAAGCTTTAGCATGGCTCTCCCGCGGTGCGACAGTGTTACGAATTGGCAGGCCACTGTCAAGCCCTTCTAGAGATCGAATATAAATAACAAAGAAATGAAAATTTCAACTTAGACCGGAGATCGAATTCGATACGCCTCGCTTCATGGCAGGCTTATAAGACCACTTATGAGACCACTAAGCTCTATATTTACAAAGGCCAGTATTAAATTTATTTATTCATTTAGCGTTTTGATAATTTGTGTTCGCTCAGGTAAAGGCAAAAATGGGGATTTTACGGAAATTCCTTTTTTCATTGTGAAGGCTTAATTGGACGCCATTACACGGTAACGTTGCCGCACGAGCACATTCATCAGGAATATATGACAGGAGAAATAACTAATTTACGAATTTTCTGTGTTTATATTTTCTTCTATCAATAGGAATTCTCGCGGTTTTATTCGAGATTCGAGATACGGTTCTCATAACGAGAGCTTATGAAGAGCAAAAAGTAACGAGTGCAATTGGTACAAATGTAGCGTGAATTCACCTTTCAAACAGATCTGTTACTAGTTCGTCCTGAACTCATTGCGAATATAAAGGACCCTTGCGCTTCGGGGCCTCTGATCGTAATTTATGAATTTATATTATATAACTTTTTAAAGTAATCGATTAGGCAAACACTATTGAAACAAAAGTATAAAAATCAATTTATACATATTTTTCCCTCTTACACGTGCAGATAAAAGTCGGTAACACAAACTGCCGAGTTTCTATGCTTTCCCTGTCAACAAGTCTGTGCAGTTTTACTTAGACGCCCACCGAATTTGCTATTAGGTCTGTCTAAGGCAACTTGCTCTGCTTATTTCATGATTTGTTCAAAGTAAGAAGTATACTGTGAAGTGTTCACAATATTTCAAGCATATTGATGAATGTACTGTAATCATTTGTCGATAGAGCGGTATTTTCTCGTCCGATTCGGAAATTGAGTTCCAATCAAGGAAACCAAAAATTCTTAACACGTTTCATGACATGCTTGTCTTTGGAGTGTCCCTTGTGAATGAGCTGCAACTTTTGAAATACAAAAATGTTATACTAATAAACAGAGCGTACCTATACCTAAAAGACCGACAACGCACTCACGCCGCTTATTCTAGATTTCTTATAGTATAGCGGACAACCGAGCAGGTTGGTCTCTTATGAGGTAAGAGAACACCGCCGGCCATGGACAAGCGCGCCATAGTCTGCGCATGGGCGCTGTGGCCGGTCTTTAACGCCGCTTAAGCGGCATTTTTACGGGCCTCCGATATCCTCACTCACTCAGCAAAACACAGTAAATACAACTACTATTTCACGCTGGCTATTCTGTGAGCCCGTGGTATCACTTCGGACGAGGCAGCCCAATTGGTGTGTCCGCATATGCTTCGTGCTGCATGGCTCTCCCATTGGTGAGGAGAGCGTCCTGCTCGTTGTTTCCCTGTTGTAATTCAACCCAAATGCTTCAATACTTTAAGTTGTAAAGCGAAGCGATGATGTGTTTCAGCTGTGACCGCGGAGCGCTTCTTCCGCATCGACAAAGCGCAAGAGAACCTGCATTACCCGATGGACATCGGCCACGACAGCCTCTACATACTGGACGCGGCGCCGCTCACACCGGACACGGACACGACCGCTCATCCCGAAAGCACAGCGACCGCTTCGCTCGACCGCAGCGGCCCGTCGGTGTCACTGGAGACCACAACGGGCCCGTCGGTCTCGCTGGACATGTCGCAGAGCGGCGACACGCCGAGCGCGGCGGTCTCGCTTGACGTTCCGGACTCTCACGGCAGGTGAGCGCTGCAACGCTCCAACACGCTAAGCTAGACCTGACCTATATAGCAGTGACCTATGTCTATGGGAGATCTAACATGTACAGCTTTCATTCCATTTCTATAACCAAATGTATTCAAATCAAATATTTACTTATAGTTTTTTCCACTGCTTTTACTACTACCGATGCATCGATGCACCGATGAAGGGTGAATGGTCACACCCGTGGGAGAGCCATGCTGAAGCATATGCGGACGCACTAATTACTTTGGGTCGTCCGAAGTGATATCACGGGCTTACAGAATACTCAGCGTGAAATAATAGTTGTAACGGTGTCTCTACTGTGTTTCGCTGAGTGAGTAAGGATATCGAAGGCCTTTAAAATGCCGTATACGTCCGGTCCTACATGGGTGGCGGTGGTCTCTTACCATATAGGAGAGACCCACCTGCTTCGTTGCTCGCTATAGTATTAAAAAAACGTCGTGAAATAAAGTAATGTAATGTAATTTAAATAATTCTATTAAAGGAGTGTGTCTGCGCACGAACTACTATTCCAACTATGAGATGGAAATAGCAGAGATTAGGCCAGCGCAATTAGATTTGTGACTTACCTTCGACGGTACTTATCCTGTTACGAGTCTCATTCGAGAAGCGATTCAGCAGTACTTAGTTTTAGTGCTTTATTATACGTGTATACAGAGATTCGGTATATCAACGAAACGGACCACAAAGGGCATCTCTTCAGATTTAACTTACACGACATACAGTCGCATGTGTATTATATTGGTACATCACAAAATTAATGCTTCCCCATACCTCATGCGACAGGCAACCGAGGCTCCAACGGAAACTTGCAAGCACTCAAACGACATTGAGCCAACAATAACTTGATAAGATTGTTGTACACAGATTGTCCGTACTACACTTTATTCCACACACACCTCATTCTATACTCATATTGACTACGCATGCCTTATTAGTTATTTACTTATTAAATAACCTATTTACTCAAAAGGCCTTTGAGAGTAAAATTTATTTAATTTAATTTCTTTATTTCCAACACGTGACATGGCTTTGCATCAAGGCACAACACTATAATCTGAAATACTATAATCTTCGTCACGCATCTCCGTCAAACATAACACCTACAACGTAGCATCGTATAAGTAAGCGGTAAGCTCATGGTCCGGCGAGTTTGCCATGGAGGTGCATCTCCAGTCACACGATCTGCAAGTAACCAATAGTCCGGCTAGATTGTCAAATGAGTGAATCGAGTCGGTCGGCAGCCCTGCGCGCGCGTCGGATGACGTGACCACGCCGCAATCGCCGCCGTCAGGGGCCACCACGGCCACGCCCACGTCCAAGTCGTCTCTATCGCCAAAGCTCGCCGGCCCCAAAGCGAAGACATCGCAGGACTCGAACTCGCCACCACTCTGCACCACCCCGACGAGCAAAGACAACGAACCCACGCAGGAGTCGATTGCGCGGTTTAAAACGTGAGTTGCTTTTCACCGCTGCCCCGTCACAGACATCGTCCCCAAATACAGTGAAGTGCGAATACACAAAGTTAGACGCCTAGGCGCCATTTTACTTAAAGCGCGGAGCGCGACACTGTTGTCCAGGGGCGGCAGCGGTCTTACCAGGACAGGAGACCTGTAACGCTGTCTGTTATTTCATAAGAAATAACATTGCAGGAAATAACTGTTCTCTAAACCCTTTGAGAATCAGATTTGGTATATCTTTACTCTGTGCAGTGACCCAGTCGGACAAGACTGCTGGCCATTATTCCACTAAAGTTTCGAACATAACAAATGTATCCTATATCCGTTTAATAAGAATGATTTGAAATAATCTTATACTTCAGCTATACAAGTAGGCGCCACCATGGAATGCATGGTAGGTAAAAAGTCAATATCATTCACAACACGGGGAAATAAAATCCATGGGAGAGTGAAGTGTTTTGACACGGGTACACGTATCGTAAATTACTGACTCTCATGTGAAAGATATGCCCTTGTAAGCGACAAAATACATAGAAAAATCTTCGAGAAGTGTAATAAATAAGTTACAGCAGTTATGTTCTCCTTATAAACGTTTTGAACCGTGTATGGCATCGATGCTTTAAAAATTGATACCTATTTCATGATATTTCTTTCCAAATTACGATGACATAACCTAGAGATGTGCAAGAAAAGAGCGTTCTCCCCTAAAGGCCGGCAACGTACATGCGCCCAAATGTGGCCAACTTTTGGACCGCTTATTCTTCTATAAAATGAAATAAATATTGTATTTATGACATATTCTTATTCACAACGCGAGTCTTTTAAGTGCAATTTGCCTGCTTGATCGGACAGAGTGCGCTCGTCCTAGCGAGCATGAAAACTCAATCATACTGAATTATATCACTTTTGCATACAAATGATACGAGAAAATCTCGAAGCCGTTGTCATTTCTATAAAGCATTCCCACTTTTCAAACGCTCAGAATGAGAAGCCATGACAGGGCCTGGCCAGTTCTTACCGTTCAATTGAAAACAATCTATTCACAGAGTTAGATATCTTTCTTTTATTAAAACTGTTTAGTCACACAATTAGTATAGCCTGTAGTTATATCATTGAATAGGTCAGTGCGCCTTTTCTTTTGGAAATTCTAGATTCTAATATTTTGAACTACAGTCTACAATTTAATTTGAGTAGTTTTTTGTCGTATGAAAGCACAGATCGTTTCTAATTCGCACAATCTTCCTCTTACGCATGCAGCGTACATCAAAAGCTGTTCGGACTTGAACAGGAAGCGTTTGGCTGTAGGTGAGACATATCACTGTTATATGGAAAAGATTGGTACCAACATCACAGCGTGGGGAACGACAGCGCTCCTGCCACAGAGCGGCTGTCTTTGGTGTTATCCGACATGGACGACACGTATCTTATGTTTAGTTCAATTTATTGTTCAATTGATTTTATTGTTGTAGCTTTTGTGATGTTTTACATTCGACAAGTTATTAAATTCTAGAATTTCGTTAATCGGTAACTGTTGTATTGGATTTCTCAAAGCGATTGATGTAAAGTTACATGGAGTTAACATTTGTATGCATTAACTCCAATGGGCAGCACATTTGTAGATGGCTATTGAATCTTTTATATTTTTTCACGGCTTTTCTTAGAGCGATACATAGAGACAATGTAATGCATACACATTCCTAATGATTGGTACTTTTCTTCAGTAGTTGTAGAATCTATTAGTGTACACGCAGGTTGAACATTTCTTTAAGAAATGTATCGAGAAAAGATGAAATAACCCGCGCGATACCGCATTGTTTCAGAAACTTATTGGAAAAAAGATCCGACTCGCTGCTCAAAGCTGCCAAAATCGGTGACTTGAAGATGGTCAGTGTTTTTCTTTTTTCTTACTTCGGCTCTCCTTTATGCTAGTTTCTGTTTTTTGAACGGTATAGAACACATTCGCCTAACGTAAAGACGTTGTTGGTCATGGGCGGCAATGTTCTCTCACCTCGTAAGAGCCGTGCCTGTTCCGTTGTCCGCTATTCCATCAAAATATTTCTATGGAAACTATATTTCGTTTTTTATTTGAGTTCTGTGATAAAAAATTGAGTGCAATTTCTAAGTGGTTGCTAAGTGTAATGAGAACGATAAAACAGCTTTCATTAAATTGATCTTCCATATTTAGATAAAGGAGCTGCACGCAGCTGGCTACTCGTTGCTGTCAATCGACGCGACCGGCCAGACCGCGCTGCACACCGCGGCTCGCTGCGGCAATAAGGAGATTGTGAAATACCTGATCGCGTGCGCGCCCACGGCCATATTGAACATGAGCGACAACGACAAGGGGCAAACGGCGCTCCACAAAGCGGCGGCCTACAAGCGCCGCGCGATATGCTGCATGCTGGTTGCCGGCGGGGCCTCGCTCACGAGGCAGGACCACGCTGGACTCACGCCGAGGCAGCTGGCCCTGCGCGCTGACGACCATGAGCTTGCGGCCTATTTGGAAAGTGAGCGAGCATTTCGTCCTATGCATTTCGGTCTATGTATCGCTAACGTTATGCCTAAATAACTGAAGCTATATTGTATAAATATGAAATTTAGAATGTTTTTTATTAAGAAAAAATAAATCAAGTGAGGTGAATAGGTACACGTTCATACTTAGAGTAGGAGCAAGAGTCAAATTTGAAGAACATTAGTAATGAGCATCTATTACAGGCCAGGAGCACTTCCAGCTCGTGTCAGAAGACTTGGAGACTACGGTGTGAGAATTTAGCATAAGTTGCGTCACTATCGAATCGTAGTTTATCGAATGTTTCACTCATAGAGTTATTTTGTATAGACTAAACGTTCTAAGAAATTTTGATTATAAAATAAAAGACTTTTACTGAGCTTATAATTCTAATGATATGATTATTATATTCTAATGATCTATAAGTATCTCGTTCACACATATCCTAAGATCTTTCTATCTTATACATATATTACGATTCGCCTTCACGATTTGCTGCGGCGAGTTCGCTGAAATCCGCAACGTGTGAAATACGATACGACACCGAACGATCGTTTGCGGTTACATTTAAGCCCTTTTGGCACAATGTTTAATCCAGCTTTTGTGGTTTTCAAGGAAAAGCCAATCGATCGATACATTGGCACTAATAAAGTTACGTTACCAGCTCTCAGACATTTTATCATATAATATTAAGACCTGTGACGGTCACGTTCTTAAAAAGAACTATGAATTAGATTCTAATTAAATGTTTTTAGTAGTGTTTTCAGATGTCTCGTCCTAATGCAATCCTATTTTATAACATATTATGACCAAATAACTGTGTGTGTAAATAGTAATCTTTGACGAGTATTTAATAAAACCTCTAAACAGCCTAAATACTATTAATAATAGTTTGCATCTACATGAGCTATTTGACCTTAAACGTATATAAAGATGAAAAATTGTTTATGATTAGATTGTGATATATTTAGGGAGAAATATTATTATTAATATGGAGAAACTCATGAGATTTCCTATGCCCTATAATTTAGAAACTAGTGGCTTTAATTACACTCGTAAATGACAACTCGTACGAGCGCTTCCTGCAAAGCTGGGCGCCCGTTTGAGTCTCACACCGCGGAGCAGTGGCTCGCAAAAAAAAGTCGCTTGTGTCAGACAAGTCGACGCAGTGCAACGACAAATATGTAAATGTTGTTTGAAGTTGTCGGTGTAAGTTTGCCTCGTTTGCCTGGTTTGTGATTATGTCCTTTCTTATATCTTTGTTCATATTTCTCGTTTCTTTTCAGATACATTTGGTTGTGTTTAATGTTATAAGTGGCATAAAGTTTGGCTAAAACTCGTTATGCACATCGGTAATATTCCCGAATCCCTCGGACTTGTAATATCCGTTCAATCGTCTTTGTATCGATGTACTTTTTTGTGTTTTATTTTCTTTGTAAACTATGGAGAGCTGTTGAAACTGAATTCATTATTAACTTTAATTTTTATTCATACTTTTCTTTATTTTCTTCTCCTTTCATCTTATAGGCTTGATTTTATAAAACCTAACCTAAATTAATATTACTGATGATACAAAGTTAATTAATTATGAATTAATAAAGGTTTAAAATTAGTAAATAAATTTAAATAAAATGGGTATTATCAGCTCCATGTTATATACATAGTAAAAATAAAAAGTTGAGTGACTATAACAGAATGCCATTCGAAATAATACTAATATTGCCGTTTGTACGGCAATAAGATGGCAGCACTGTATGGTGTTATGTTTTCGGTGTTAGGTGAAGGTGACGTCTGCTAGGTTAGTTATTTATATTAGCAATAAGTTTACCTGTTACTTTATTAGAACGATCTCATCTCAGCTGGCTAGTTTCGAGGTCGACTCGTTATCTGTTTATGTTCATGTATTTGCGAGACGTCCTTGTTCTCATACATTTCGGAAATTGTTACTTTCAGTACTGTTCAGTTGAAACATCTTAATAGGATGGAGAAGTGTTGACGGTATTTTATTGCAAGTCTGAATCACATTTATTAGGCAGGGCTGCTTTTGCACTGTCCCATTCCGACCAAGGGGATAATCTCAATTAATCTATATCATATTTAACAATCTCTTCATGATTTTTGAAGACATTTTCCAATGTTTATAGGAGCTTTTAAATACCTTACTTTTTAATTATAGATTTTAGTGTGAGCGTTATCTGTTGGCTGTAATGAAATACCTCTTTGCATTAGTGCGTGTCGTTAGTGTAAAGAATGTGTCGGTACTCGTTAACTGATCGAGCGCTATTAAGCGACAATGAAAGACAAAGCTGTGAGAATTTGGATCTTTGTAGATGTAGATTCATTCGAGGTCACGTATGCGGAGTGCCCTCGTCCCGTTGCGTTTCTATATACATAGGAATACATACGAGTGGCGCTACCGTGTATGCGACGGCTCGCTGTGGGATATTTTACATCAACTTTAAGAGACGTCTGTCTAATTGGGAAGAAATTCGCATCGTTTCCATATTATAAATCTCTACCCCGATTAGGCTCAGCATTTACGCCTTGAATTTCATGTAAAAATCTCGTTTTAAAAGTTTTAAGATAGGTATAAGAAATGAAAAGTGTTCTGCTAGATTCCTTCATAGTAAAAGCGAAACAAACTTAGCATTACCCTCGTTTCCTCAGTATGCTCTAGGTGCTTTTACCACGTGTTAGATTATATGTTATGCACATGGATGTTGTTTCTCATGTAAATATTGTAAGGATAGTATCGCTTATTCACGAGGCCTTTCTAACTATTTCTTTTGAATGGGATAGGCTTCACGACCAATCGAACTAGTGTGGTTTAACGATAGTATTAAACTTTATATCTTGTCTATTCAATCGGAAACATTTTCATGAAATGTTTGTGGCACGAAACCATGGCCGCTATTCTTAAAGAACTGTTTCTATATTTCTGAAGCTATGCGGTGTGCAATAAAACGTTTGTACGGAATCAGTAGACGTCAAGAGTAAAATCGCGCTCAACGCGACTCAAACACGACTCGACCTCTGAAAAGTCATTGCGCTGTCAGAGAGCCACTTCTTCCCGAATGGCGATAAGTCAGCGAAAAGTGGCCAATGGGCATTTGTAATAGCAATTTTCATTCAATTATTTGCTATATGTAAACGCGAACGTTTGTACTAAATAACTTTGAAAATATATTGCATTGAGCACTGACAGTTAGGAGACAGTTTTTTAAATAGCTCACAGTTTCTTTAAAATATAGACATAGGATAATGTTTCATAGAAACAACCGGTTGAATTATTATAGTAAAAAAATTTGATTTATAACAAAACTAAAAATTTTAGATAAAAAATATTTATTACGCCTATACGAGTACCACATATACCATAAATGACAATATTTCGTTCTGTATTTTAAAATGTTGTATTAATTCTTGATTAATAAAATAATATTTACTGGCACCAAGTAAAATAGTTAACACCGCTACTTTTGCCAGTGGTGAAGGTTTAACGCCATTATCTTTGTGATACGACACACTAAAATACTGAATAAAGAATGTTTGAATTTATTTTAAGTGTTTAAGGGTTTTTGCTCATCCGACATCACAGTAGGACTAGATTTGTATAATGTTATTATGACCCGTTTAGCATTTTGTCATAAAACCTACTACACGTTGAAAGTTTAATATTAGTGCATTATAAATCTGATTATATACATTGGTAATATTAAGTATGCGTATGCCACTCAACAAAGAATCTAAACACTGTAATAAATGGACAGGGATTTAATGCATGTGGGTCGACGCCTTGGAGCTTTCGCTTATCTGCGCATTTCTCGTTGCAGCTCAATTCGTCCGCGTCGCACCGTGATGTTAGATCGTAAATGTTAATATATGCCATCTCGTATGTGTTGTATCAAATGAATATTTCTTTATTTGTTTTAATTTATGTATCTGTCTGTACTACTTTAATAATCAAACAGTTTTTCTGTTGTACTTTTTTAATTGCAATGAGACAATGGAGGGTAAATATAAAAAAATAGCACACTCAATAATAAATATGTATGTTTATTTTGCATAGTTCACAAATAATCTAAGATCTAAGAAACGCTGTTTTAGTTCTGACGCTGGCTGTAGATCATTTTATACATTAATTAATATAACTGAAGTTAGCGTCTCAAGGAAAACATACTTTAAATACTATGTTTGGATGCTACGTGTGGCGGTGTTCTCTTCCCATATAAAAGACCTACCTGCTCCGTTGACCGCTATACCATAAATATCAACAGTGTTTAGATTTTTGATGAGATGTATATATTTCCAAATGTATTATATATACAACGGGTCTTCTGTATCAACCGATCCTAATTGCTCCGCTCAGCTTTCGGCTAAGGCACCCTTCGTCCCACGTAATGACAGCGCGTGTCGTCAAATTGAATCTCCTCGTAGGTAATTGAAGGTTTTTCTATTAGTAGCTCAACCATAGTAATTGTACGACGAATAAGCATATTATAACGTAGACATTGTAGCGGGCATCAATTGAACGAAAGGATTTGAAATACTCGTCGCAACCGCCGAGTACTGAAAGAAAATACCAATATTCTAAACTAATGTAAAAACATTTTTATAACACGAGCACTCATTTCATTGTGTAATTTACAATATTTTTGCACTGAGTGAAGTCTCTATTTTCAACAAAGATATAATAAATATTCTCAAAAAAATAAAAATTTCAATGATTAATGGTTTTTTATTTTATCTCTTTACTTGACGACTTATAATTTATTCGGTGTCTGGAAGGACTTGCCGGCCACTGTGCCGGGCGAGTGTGTGTACTGTCACACCCGTCGGACAGCCATTCTGATGCAGATATGACATTTCAGTTTGTCCCTTGGAAACGGTTCAACGCTGCACCATCGCAACACACAGACGCAACGTAAGCGAACATTATAGATTAACCAGGCTTAAGTAAAGATAAGACGATTTGATTTTTATTACATATCGCACACGGCCGTTGTAACAGGATTATGATGCATAAATCAATTATGTGATTACCAATAGATAGTTCAATTGTAAATATGTAGAACTTTTCGTAATCTTGAATTGTGACATTCTAAACATAATTTTAAGTGTTTCTATACACTCTATAGAATAGTATATTATATGTATTTATTTTACGTTTATACATTATGTATGTGACTTGTAAGTAAAGATATGTCTAAATAAAAGATATTTTACGTTTCTTCAGACGCACAGAATAACGCCTATACGTATTCTATGAGACCGAGCTATCACTTGAACGAACCGGCCCATTTAGTGCGTCAGCATGGCTCTCCCATGGCAATCAAATATTTTAGTTACGCAAGTAAGCTAACCAATCAGCGATTTGGGATATAGGCGGCGGTGACCCGTTGTCTGCTGTTTCAAAACAAAGAAACAAACTCAAAATGAATTGCTTACATAACAGTGTCATGTTTTTAGCACACCTCCAACACACGATTTCATTGCACTGATAAGTAAATTAAGGCTTTAAGTGGATCTTATCGCCACCGAAAAGATTATTAAAATTAAAATCAAAGGCTTAATTGATTTGTTGATTTTATTAGGTGATAATTCCATGATTGGCCATTTGAAAAAATAAGATTACGATAAGAGGACGATACTAAATAGTAAGTCACTTCAAAAATATACAAGTACTTTTGAACATAATTTGGCAATTACAATTAATATTCTTTTATAAATGGACATTACTGTTTTTATATATATAGCCAACCATTACAGGCAAACGTGCAGGAGGCTCATCTGGGAGAGACGATGCTCCATCTGCGAACGCCTCCAGGCCGACCTAGGCCTTTTATTCTTTTTATGGAAATGGTGGCAAACGAGTGGGCTCACCTAAAGTAAGCGGTTCTCTGCCCATCGACACCCCTAGCCCTTGCAGAGCCGCGGGTGCGTTACTGGTCTTTGTAAAACTATGTATCTAATATTATTTTACATGGGACATAAAAGATTGTTCCAACACGTTTTAACACGTTTTTTATCTTTTCTTTCATCTTCGTCGTCTCCTTTCTGTCTGGGGTCATTCTTTTATTGCACTATGGATGGAGTATAATCGTAGATTCTAGATACCTTTTTTGGAAGCTAACGAGCTTCCAAAAAGCAGCAACGAATAAAAAAATAGAAACTAAATTAGCTACGCGTAACAGTTTTACCCTATGAATTTATGTAATAATTGCTGTTTGGAAATGTCACTGTGATACAGTGGTAGGGTGTGCCGTGGCTGGTTTGTATCTCAAGAGCTTTTTATGGCTCGGAGTAATGTCGGTTTTTGATCGTGGATGAAAGGGCTATCCAGCTACGATATTCAAGCCTTCGTTTGTTTAATAGACCATTTAATGTTTAACTTTTCATAGATAATAACTTTAGATAGATATGACGATCTTGCAAGTTATCTCCATAAAAGGAAGATAGAAAAAGATTCGAAATCTTCAAAACTATGTCCAATACAAAGAGAAACAAAGCTTATTCAGTATAATGCTACGTGTTGGGTTTTTTGGGTACAATTCGGCATTTGTTATTCGCTAATGTAATATAAATGATCGTTATCCCGGTTAAGGTTGTAATACCTCGCTGCGGGTGAGCGATGGGCTGCAATCGGGGCCGGACGATTATACATTGAAATTTAATTTTCAATTCTTCGGTCTCTGGAAGGGCTACACAGTTGCTAGGCGACTGACTCACTACTATCGCACTAGTTGGGCCGGCTCGTCCGGAGTGATATCACGGGCTCACAGAATACTCAGCGTGAAACGGTACTTGTGCTGTGTTTC
>DWCF01005132.1:0-14865 GCA_018230265.1 Delias oraia
ATGTTGTTTTTGCGTCGATAAACATAATAGAATAAGATCCCAGAGCGATCGGACACAACTTATTTTCACATAGATGACCATCTCGCGCAGCCAGCGCATGAGAGCCGTGTAGGGAGCCAGCTCGCCGTGAGGCCGACGTGGCGCCCCGCTCGCCGTTGCTGCCTCGTTCGCCAGGTGGATGAGCGCGTTGTTGAGATGGCGCGCCACTGCGGCGGCTAGCGCATCGCGCGCTCGCTGCAGCCGCCGCAACCGCTCTCGCACGGCGGCGAGGCGCAGGCGCGATGCTGGCACGGCGCGCTCGGCTCGCAGTGCCTCCCGCAGCGCCTCCGCCGCGGCGAGGGCGCGACCTCTCCCTTCTGCCGTCGCCAGCGACATCTGTAAAAGCGTCTACGTGAAATACCTACATAGTGCAATGGCAACCGACGCACTTCAATAGACCCGCCATACACACAGATGAATTGACATTGAAAAGAGATGAATTGAAAGTGAAATATGTGAAAAAAGATATATTTAATTTGATGGTGTATTCTTCTTAAACCGGTGGAAATGGGGGTGATAGAAATAAGAATTATAATGCACTGGAGGTCCCGGCAGACATCGTCCTGCCAGGCACGCCACCAACCGAATCCAAATAAAACCGATATATTAAAAACATATTGTCCATATTTGTAGTTGAATAAAAATATCCTATTTTACATCACTATTTTCATTCAGGAATCAATTTATTACTACCATATGTGTGTGCATTTGAAATGAATTATCAATTTTTATCATAGTTATGGTCCAATATTTTCATTGTAATGGCTTACACATAAATATATATATACGGTTCCAGGCGTTTTTTGGAGGGCTATTTAAGATAAACATTTCCATCATACATTACATGTGTAATTTCAATGGTTTTGGCAGCGCACTTCAGAATAGCTCACAGATGGTAGATTTTTCCTACTTACGTGACACTTGCCGATATATTTTGGACAATCCACACATATTTTTATAAATTGTATCCTATGTATTATTTTGATGTATAAGCTATAATTTAAAGTTTCATTGAAATCCATTTGGTAGTTTTAGCGTGAAACAAGAGCAAACATCCATTCAAACTTTCACGTTTATAATATTAATACGAAGTGCGTAAGCACAACGGCGAGGCCTGCGGAATTTGCTCGCCGATACGAATAGACGCTAGGCTTTAAAGGATTGTGCCTGGCAGACCTCGGACGGCGCGTCGAGGTCATCGAGCGCGGGCGCGTCCAGCCACGCCACGATGTCGGCGAGCTCAGCGCGCAAAGCTCGGGCGCCGGCGTCCGCTCGGCTGCCGGCCCAGCGCGTAGGTAAAGCGCCGCCACCAGCTCGCGCCAGTGCCTCTAGCTTGCCGACGCGCGCAGACAGCGCTGCTCCCAACGCGCTGCCTTCTATGGAATGTATATGATGATTAGACAAACATTTCATTATTATGGAAATAGTTGCAAAAATTTAAAGTCATACACCTTCAAGTCTTAAGGCTAGTTTTGCACCGCCTCCTTCAGTGGCAGCTGCAAGCATCCCTCCTACATTGAGTGCATCCAGCCGCGCTAATTTTTCTCCGAGGTGCTTGACACGTCTTTCTGCATCGCCCTCTTCAATCTCAGCATCTTCCAACAAAGCGGCTAGTTCCACCTCTGAGAGGGAATGAGTGGATGTAGATGCAGTAGCTGCAACTGCTGCACGGGTCAGCTCTGTGCGTGACACATCATCAGGGCAAGTCCATTTAACAATTTCCCCACCCATTTCAATACTCACTTCTCTGTTCTGTACAAAATGTTATTTTTTTTTTAAAAAAATTAGTTTCAAAATAAAAATATTAAATTCACATTATTTCTGAGCAAAGAACACAAACATACTGGAAGATCAGTGCGGAGTCTTGCAATATGAAGAGGCCACGATCTCAAGCGAAGGGAGCCCTCATAAACAGCCAATGTGCCATTGATATCTATCATGAGTCGTTGAGCGCGCCCATCAATTCCAGACACTACAGCACTGCACACTGCAGCACTTTCATCTAACTTCATATTCAGTGTCTAAAGACGAACATATAATGAATTTGACCTTAATAGCTTTAAAAATTTTGTTTTGACGATGGAAAAAATTCAGAAGTAAATAAAATTAAACAGCATTTTACATTTTGGTTTACGTAAATTATTTTTTACAATTAATTTTCATGGTAAATATAATTCATAAGTTTTTCTGATAGTTCTATAGTAACTTAATGTGTGTTAAAAATACAAATGCAGAACTAACAACAAATTGATGGACAACTGAGTATAGTTATATATTTTGACGTAGTCGACTATCAATGTCAATATGAAGAAACCATAGGATAGCAGTATTCCAAGATAAAAAAAATATTCTTGAAAATAGTGTTTCAGAAGCTAAAAGATAAATAATATTAAATTGCACGCAAATTAATCTAAGAGAGACTGAGAAGAGAGGACATTTTATATCTTACCCAGCGATTAGTATATATTTCTTTGGGAAATGTGAACGTTTATTTGTACTCGTATTTTATTGGTAGATACAATTTATGATAATATTTTGTAATAATTACTTTAATTTATTTACTAACGCAACTAAAGCCTATTTCATTCCAATATAATAGAGAAACTAACGCACAGGTGAAGGTTATGAAAATAATACTTTCACTCATCTGTGGTTTTATTTACTTCATCGTTGCACTTCATGTCTGATTTCTAAAAACAGTGACAATATTCAAGAAGCACATTACCGAACCTCGTTACTAATTACTTATTTTATTAACTTCCCAAAAGTGTTGACTTTTCTTAAAAATGTCCAAATCATGCAGTAAAGGAACTAAATCAAAGTCGAATGAAGAAATCTTTGCAGGTTTTCAAACTCTACGAAATGAGCAAAGGCAACTAGCAAATAAAATTTCTGAATTAGAGTTGGAATTAAATGAACACAAGTAAGTATTTTGTACTTGATTAATAAGATATTTGTTTTATAAATCTTAACCTAGTCCTGTTTTAGGATAGTAATAGAGACTTTGCAGGCGGTAGATTCGAAACGCAAGTGTTTTCGAATGATAGGAGGTGTACTTTTAGAACGAACTGTTGCAGATATATTACCTGAACTTGTAATAAACCTTGAAAGGTTACCGAATGCCATCCAGGTATATAACACCTACCACAAACGTAGTTTTCTTTGATGAATCTTTATTTATATTGAAAAATTATGGATTTTAGACACTTAATGAACAACTAGCAGATAAAGGGAAAGAAATAAACAATTATATAGAGAAACATGACATTAAGGTACAACGAGGAGCCCAGCAACAAACAGAAGCTCCTGCAGAAGACACCTCTAATACAAAATCCAATGTGCTAGTTGCTAGTGGCTGACTTTACCTAACTTAATGACAATTTTCAAATACTCTTGTGTGCTTTCTCAATGTGGTTAAACTATTTAAACTCAATTATGTCTGCTTGCAGTTAGCAGTGGAATTTGTTTATTTACAGATAACATCTGAAATTATTCAATTAAACTATAACAATATAAACCAAGTAAAATATTATCACAACTCTCCTTATTATTTAAAAAAATGGAAAACGTATGCTAATTACATAACAATTAATAATATTGCTTAATAGACTATATAATTTTATCTAAAAACTTATAGTAATGAAAAATATCACAATATTACATGGTCTTTCATTTCAAAATATATTTAAGATTCAAGGTAACAACTTAAAGATAAAACAAAATAATTTGTTGGCCTTCAGTTTTTATTTGCAATCATCATGGGAAGGCTGCATGCCTCATATTTAAGACAACAAATAAAAAATTAGATGCATAGCTGAATCCAACATATTAATTTATCTTTCCACTCTTCACACTACTAGCTATTGTCCGAAACAGTTTTTCCATAATCCAAGTCTCTTAAATATATCGAGGGTTTATTTACTATTTTGAGAATTTAAAATGTATTTAAAACATTGGCATTGCTAGCTAATCAAGTACATGTACAGTAATGCAGCTACGGCCACGCAGGTGCTTCGCCCTCTCTTAGAGTCCAGTCGCCGCGAGCACCTCCCGTCTTGCAGACTACGCGTAGGTCGCCAATAACCATGTGCCTATCAACCGCTTTGCACATGTCGTAGAGAGCCAGCGCCGCGACCGCGCACCCCGTGAGCGCCTCCATCTCCACACCTGTGCGGGCCGTCGCCCGCGCCTCGCACGACAGCCGCACCGCCAGCCGGCTCCCGCGCACATCCTCCGCTGCTTCCGGAACGTCGGGCAGTTGGATAGTGACGTGCGCCAGTTCCAGCGGCAACGGGTGGCATAGAGGAATGAGGTCAGCGGTGCGCTTGGCGCCGAGGGCGCCCGCCACCTGCGCCACTGTGAGGGCATCGCCCTTGGCGAGGCCCGCGCTACGCAACAGCTGCGCCACCTTCTCACTTACCATCAGCACGGCCTCAGCGCGTGCGCTGCGCCGACTGATGGTCTTCTCGCTCACGTCCACCATGCGCGCTCGCCCGTCCGCGTCAAGGTGAGTCATAGAGCAGTAACCGCGCGCTGCCACCGGTTCGAAGCGTCTGGCCACCGGCTCGAAGCGTCCGGCCACCCGCCCGTAGCGTCCGGCCACCCGCCCGTAGCGTCCGGCCACCCGCCCGTAGCGCCCAACCGCCCGCGTCGCTGTAACGTCCACGTCAGCCGCCTATCAGAATCATTGGACGGTTCTTCGATCGCGCCAGCTTTTGCATGCCTACAACCACAGACAACTAGACCTAAAAAATCACCGCTATAGAGTGGCGATTTGGTACAAGTAGTCAACTTTTTTTATGTAGCGGTCACTGGGGCAGGCGGATCGGTAATGTAATAACGGATAAATATCTCCGCCATAGACAATCGTGCTGAAATACGCGCTTTGGTTGTGTTATCGATTTCTTCTCTGCTTAAGCGGTCTAACGTCCAACGGTCCTTGTTGAGGATACAAGAGTTTCGAGGGAGGAAAGGAGTCGAGTCGGGCTATTGGCGCCGCTGAGGGGTGCCGAGCGCGTTGTAAGGCAAGAAGGAAAATTAATTATTTTGCATATGTTCCACTAGACGCTCGCAACGATCACATATTACATTAAGAAAATATGAGTATTGTTAGCGTTGAAAGGGCCTAGTGGAACGCAACATTTGTCGTGTGCAAATGAGGTGATGCGCCACGTGTCTTGCGGTTTGATGCGTACTCACCTGCATGCTGCGGCAACTTGCGGCGGAGAGCGGCGCGCACGAGGGCCTCGAGGTCGTCGTCCGAGGCGCCGGCCCGCAGCGCGTCGCGCAGTGAGAACTCGTCGGCGCCGAAGAGGCAGACCTTGAGGCCGCCGTCGGCCGTGAGTCGCAACCGGTTGCATGTGGCGCAGAAAGGGCGCGTCATGGAAGAGATGAAGCCGACGCGGCCAGCGTGGCCAGATACGCGCCAAACGGTGGCGGTGCCGCAGCCCGGCGCGCCCAGCGGCTCCAGCGCGCCGTACCTCGCCCGCAACGTTGCCAGCGCCCGGTCGCCCGGCACCATCCGCGCGTCGTGCCACGCGTTACCCGAGAACGGCATGAACTCGATGAACCTGCACGGAGCCACAGGCTAGCCATTTTTTGCCTCGCATAGTCGCAGCGCTCGGGCCTTACCTCACTTCCACGTCCCGCTCCTTGGTAAACTCGGCGAAGTCGCACACCTCGTCGTCGTTGAAGCCTAGAACAGAGGCGCGGCGTGAGCGTAACGCGAGCGCCGACCACTATCTCGTGTCACATCATATTCATCCCTATAAGTACCTTTCATGAGAACCGTGTTGATTTTGAGCGGGCGGTAGTCCAGCTGCAGGGCCAAGTCGATGCAGGCTAGCACCTTCGCCAAGCCCTGCACAGTCAACAGTTATAAGGGTCCCAGATCATCTATTGGTACGAAGTCGCGTGGGTAGATACGTACGGGGCGACGCGCCATGCGCTCGTAGCGATCAGGCCGCAGCGTATCGAGCGAGAGGTTGAGCGCAGTGAGGCCGGCACGCTGCAGCGCGGGCAGCCGCCGAGCTAGTGCGATGCCGTTGCTCGTCATGGCCACCGTGGCTATACCCGGCGTTTGCGCCACCTCGCTAACCACCTCCGTCAGGTCCGATCGCAGAGTGGGCTCCCCTCCTGTCAGGCGCACCTTGGTGACGCCCAGCGCCCCGAACAGCCGCATCAGCCGGCCTAGCTCTTCGCGCGTGAGCAGCTGCTGTCGCGCACACAGCTGGACGCCTTCCTCCGGCATGCAGTACTGGCCTGCCGTGGGTAATTCTCGTTGCAAACGATTTATTAGAACAGAAACACAATTGATTTAATTTTACAATACATATAGTACTACGCAATAGCCATTGTCCACCTCAGCGAGTATTGGAATACTTGAAATCAGCATTTCCAGTGATTTTCAATTTCGTCTAAATTAGCCCCGAAGAAGCTGGACTGCTCAATAGACCGAAGCGGTAGGTACTTCACTTCAGGCAATCGCTTGCAACTCTATAACGCGTAAATTCGGCGTCATCGGCTCGCACCTCTGAGCGGGAGCTCCCAAATATTTGCTTCTTCCTGTAGACCACTTTCAGCGTAAAGCGGCTCGAATTTTTGATGGCCAGATCCTTTCTGATCAGCTTGTGTTGGCGTAACGTATAAATGGTTCGCTCAGCATCTTCTGTCGCATTTATATACGAATAATACATGCAGCTGAATTTCACCATCGATCGAAATAGAATACAAAGTTTTATCGTTATCACCTCGAGGGGCGTCGTTCCACAACACTGTAGAATCAGCTGCTAGCAGAGTTATTTTTAAACCAATATGATTTGGGGATCGTCGAGAAAATAGCGTACTTATTCCTTAAAGACCGGCAACGCACCCGCGGCTGTGCAAGAGCTAGGGGTGTCCATGAGCTGAGGGCTGCTTATCCTAGGTGAGCCTCCAGCTTTTATAATAATAAATAGATATATAATAATAAATCAAGTTTTTATAATAATAAATAGAATAATTGAAACAAAAGAGCATCTTATCTCTACTACTACTACTACCCTGCTGTAGGCACATTGCATTATCACAATGTAAAGATAACCTTCAGTTACAAATTGTCAAATCTAGACCAATCAAGTCACAAACAGTTTGTTACTTCACAGACTAAAATGACCTCAAAGCATATACACATTAGGATTATAGTGCAATTTGCTTGGTGTTTGTTTCACTTGAAACAATGATGAAAACCAAATTAAAAATAAATTTGCAGCATATTTCTTCAATCTTGTTTGATATGCAATTAATATTACAAAACAAATATTTTAACAAGCAATTTTATAATGGCTAATATAGACTAGTCTTAAACTGGTCAAGTAAAATGTTATGCTTACAACGAAGGTTACATCTCTCTGTAAGAGATATCCGTAGATAGTCATGTTTCCGTCCATGCAAGTCCACAAGAGGTGGAGTTTCTTTTGGTAGAGCATTTTTGATGCCATCTGTATCCTGAAAAAGAGGAAGTGGCTAAAATAAACACAAAACATATAAGACAAATAGAAAACTAACACTTACATTACTGTATCCTCTATTACCCCAAATTAAAGGGCTCCTGTCAATAACTACAGAAAAAGCTGCTTGCAACCTAAACTTCTGTCTAAGTAAAATCATACTTTGTTTTTGAATTTAAAAATATAGAAACACTTAATTGCAATCAAAGAATCTATGAAGTTAATAAATGTTCTAATCGTTTGAATGGATATATCATTAATTAGATGTACTAATGATACATTATAAAAAAACTAAAATGTATACGTAAGTAGTCAGTTTATTTATACAGCTGTTTTAGAATATGGGCTTTATATAATTTTACAACTACATACATACTTTTGTTACGTATTAGAGAGTTGGAAAACACGATAATCTAGAATAGGTAAAATTCTTATTACATTAAATTACAATTACTACATCAACTTGCAAGACTAAACAAACGTTACCCTACAAATGATATAAATATAACAAAGAGCGTCTTCACTAATAATTAAATTTTTTTTTAATTAAACTGTAAAATAATTAAGTACTTAATACTTATGTAAATTTTAAGTTTCTGGAAAGTTAAAATACCTGTTTAGATAATTTTGCAATAAATATACACAGACCATGAGACTAATAATTAAGGTAAATAATCATGGTTTGAATATTCAAAACACTTTGTGACATATAAACAATAAATCCTTAATAATAAATATAGTTTCGAAAGTGTTCAAATTAAATGAAAATTGTAACGCAAATAAAGTATAAAATAAATGGCGCGTTATCTCTTATACTTCTTAATAAAAAAAAATATTTTCGAGTTTTTATCTATAAATATTGAGTAGGAAGGGTAAGTTTTAAGCAATTGATATATCTTAGAAATTTGTTTTATATTCTTGGTTGATTATCTGTCGTTATTTATGTAAATATCATCAGACTGACACTGGCAGAATTGTGACCACTTGTCATAGAGGCCACTAAATAAGAAGAAGCAATTGAGATATGTATATACACATCTCAATAAAAATCATAAAATTAATTTAAGTATAATTTCCATCTCCATCCCATATGAGCTAGTACCCAGAGCTGTAGACCTGTTTAAAAATAAACCTATTTAATAATTTGTTCTATTATACATATTAAATATTATGGCTCTTTCAGCCTTCGCGTTCGACAAAGTAAGCACTAAGCAGCTGTAATTGTAATTTTGTAAAATATATTTGGGTTGTTTTTCTCATTTAACCTTATCTCCTATACATTTAACCTCAAATCATTTATATTTATTTAATATAGAGTTAAAATGAAAGGAGATTCTTCTATGGTCACTTTAACAAAAGATGAAAGAAATAATAAGAATAATTATTAAATATTTGTTAAATAGCCGCTATTTTATGAAGAGAGTTTAATGAAAAGCTTTCTTTGGATGACCTATTTCTATAAGTTCGGTGATTTTAGTGTAAAAATAAACTTGCTAATACTAAAGAGTCTATACATATTTCGTTATATAAAAACATATCTTTTCAGAACGATATAGAAATGGAAAGAGTGCCAATATTCGAAGATAGGGTATGTAAAATACATAATTTGTAGCTATCAAATCTTATTTTAAATAATTAATAAATTGAAATGTTTTCAGGTGTGTCCATTATGTTCCTCTCCAGTCACATTTTTCTTTATTAATTTCAATGAAAAATTTTTAATGTGTGAGAACACAGAGTGTGAGTTTCCATTTGGGTATGAGGATCTTCAGTTTATACAAGTGGATAATGCTGACAATGAAATTGGATCTGTAAAAACGAGAAATAATTTCTCATCACGCTCTTCAGTCTCTGGCATTACCGTGTCAGATGGGGAACAACTGTATCAGGCATGTGAAGCCGAGAACAATGTTACAGATCAAACTTCCCCTGCATCATTTAGTCAGTCTAGTAGATCTGATCAAACTAGTGTTCTTAAATTAGATACTGCACTTAATACCATTCACTCAGAAATTACAAAAATTAATAATCAGATAAAAATCAATGAACTCACAAATAAGGAATTTATTAAGAAACTGTATAATTTACAAGACCGAACTGGAGTACAACTTCTGAAGCCAAAAGAGCTGAGTTGTTTTAAGATAGATGAATCCAAAGACCAGCCTGAAGTGAAAATTGACATAGATAAGAAAGAAAATGACATTTCTGTCATTAAGATTGAGCTGGTGAGTTCAGAGTAGTATCCCATAGAGCATTGATTCATGAGCAGTTGCTCAATTGGAGTTTTCATTTTCAATGCTTTTCTTATAAAAAACAGAGGAATAGCCTAGTGGGCTCAAAATGAATGGCTCGGGCAAATAAATGATTTACTTAAGAAAAGATTTTTAGTTTATTTTGCAATTATTGGAGTGTGAAACATGTTTTTCCACAGAGGTGCTTTATTTTAAACATTATTAAGATCTATATATTACTATTTACTGATGCTAATTATACCTTTTGCATGAATGCATTGTTTTTCTAATAGAAGCCTCTAGCCTCACACAATGCTGCCAAGGAACTTGGCAAATAGGTAATGATAATAGAGTTATAATTGCAACTATGCTTGTTGCTGAAAATTTTTAAATAAATTAAAGTTGTACATACAAACTGTTTATTCATATAATTATTATAAGCACAAGAGGGTACATTGGGCCAGTAGGGTGGGTTCACGACGTGGAGACCGGCAGCAGCTCTTCGGGCAAGGCGTGCACCCGCAGCTGCTTCTCGAGCAGCGCGTCCGCCAAGACGGCCGCCTCCCCGCCGCCCCAACGCGCGCCGCGCACGTGCAGCCACTGTCAAGCACGCACGTTAAGTGCCCGTGAGCTACTCTTATGCGCCATCTTAGACCGCCCTTACCTTGTCGTGTGGCGTGATCTGAAGCGCGGTAAGAAGCGCGGCGGCGGGGCGCGGATCAGGCGCACGCGCCTCGGCTTCCATACGGGCTGCCCATGCTGCCTCGCCGGCCGCCGCGCCTGCTGAGCCCTCGGTTGCTCTACGCGCTGCCCGAACCGCCCTCGTCGCCTCCGCCCCGCGCCATTCCGCGCTCATCGCGCGTAGAAAAGGTGCCAGCAACAGCGCGAGAGCGGCCTGCGGAGCCAGCGGCGGCGCGATGGCGCCCGTGCTCCGCTGCATGTTCGCAGCCGCCCCGCTCAGCGAGCGTCGCCTCTCTACGCTCACTGTCGCAACGGACGGCGAAATGTTAGCCGGCCCTACCACAGCGCTCACTGGCTGCGAGTCGGGTAGGCTAACGTACCGAGAGCGAGGTGCGCGTTGCCCGGGTACATCCTGGCTAGGTGGTGCTCCGCTCCGGCGGTGGCGCCGCGCAAGCTCAGCTCCACCGCACTCTCCTCGTGGAACCGCAGCAGCTCGCCTTCGCCATTCTCCACCTGCCGATGTATTTATGCACATTTTAAATACGATAATAGCCACAAATATATTTAGGCAATAGCAATAAGAAGAGAGCTGAGCGGACCTGCGAATGCGCGTGCAGCAGGCGCGCCAACAGCTGCCGGCGGCGTGCAGGCCCAGCGAGAATGACCCGCGCTCGCGCCCACTCCCCGCTAGCGGCGGGCCGCAGCGCCGCAGCAGCGTCCGCCTCGCTCTCCGGTCCCTCCAGCAAACGTCGCTCCACTTCCTCGCAACGCTCCTCACACTGCAACACAGAGAAATGAGGATATCAGGCGTCATGGTATCTTCAGTGGCAGCTATAGAACAGAGGAGGCAGACACTTACAATAGCCAAAGCGGCGTCGCGAGAGGCGCGGTCGGGCGGGGCAGCCATTCGCAGCACCGCCTGCACCAGCGCGGCCTCGCCCTCAGTGCCGCTCAGCTCGCACACCACCCTGACAGAGACAAGCCAGTGTTGACATAGCCACACTACACATACATAGCTTCTTGCGCTACAGCAGCGCGAGGCACGGTCGCTGACCTGGCAACGCGGAGCGCCTCCTCGGGAGCACAGCCGGGCTGCAGCGCGGCGCGCAGCGCGTGTGCTCCTGCGGCCCGCGCCTTCTCCGCGCTGCCGCCGTCCAGCCGAGCTGCGCTCGCCTCGAACGAGGCGAACTCGGCGAAGGCCAGCGGTGACGTCGGCGCGAACCGCTTCAGCACACCGCGAGCCTGGCGGTGAAGCGCGGCTCTTTCAGCGCGGCGACTGGCTGGTGCGGCGAGCAACAGCGCGTGTAGCCATCGCAGCCGCCAGCATACCAAAGCCTCCTGGTGCGCGCCGGCGCAGCTCGCGCAGCAAGCCTCCCACAGTGCCGACACCCACCCGCCGTAACCTGCAACGACCACACCACCAGCGTCACCTCACCACCTGTCGCCGCACAACCGTCGATGCCAAGGATCATCTTCGCGTACCGGTGTCGTCAGCGAAGTAGTGAGGCGGCTCGGTGAGCAGCTCGAGCAGAGGCGCGGCGGGCTCGGAGACGGGCAGCAGCCGCTGCTCGAAGACGAGGGCGAGCGCGGCCTCGGCCGTGCCGTCTCGCTCGCTCAGCGCCTGCGCGGCGGCTTCCGTCGCGGGCAACACCGGCACCTGCACATTCGGATACATTCGTTTCCCAGTGAAGTAATGCTTAGCGTGGCTAAGAAATAAAAAGCGAATGGCGACCTTGGCCAGCAACAAGAGGCGTATGGCGAGGTCAGCGACGCGCTCGGTGCCAACCACGGGCAGCAGCAGGTCAGCGACGTCGTGCGGCAGCGGCGCGCGCTGCGGGTCGGCGCAGGCGACGGCGGCGGGGCGCCAGTGCGCTGCGGCGCGCGCCCGCTCCACGCGCGTCCACACGGCGCTGCTCGGCAGTCCGCTGCGCATCGCCTGCAGCAGCGCGCCTCATTATCGTTTGCATATTACAAGAGGTTCGTTGTTATTATAGTCGGGCCCGAGTACTTTTCCGTCAGTCGGTGCTAATTAGATAGTGTAGGGATATCTATAAAAATGGTGTATGGTGAAGACAAAGAGTCCACCCGAAAGGCCCACCATATCCTCGAGATCGAGCAGCTGCTGCTCAGCTTCTGTGTCAGCGGGCGAAGGGCGCGGCGGCGTGAAAGGCGCGGGCAGGTTCATGGCCACTAGCAGCTCCACCGCCAGCACAAGCCTCTCCCACAGTCCCGCCGTGCGCAGGTACACCCCTGCGTCAGTAGTTCACGTTCGAATTGTGTACTAACTATTATACACTATTATATCTGTACTTTTAAGCCAATGGTACTGGCACTGACCAAAGGCGTGAATGAGCCTGACGGCGGCGGGCGCATGGGCCTTCGTGTCGGCGAGCGCCGCTCGCAGCACCGCCTCGGCCTGCCCCTCCTCCGCCGCCACGGCGACCAGTCGCGCCCAAACATCAGCGCGCAACGGGAGCCGCCTTTCTGTCGACAGATTGAATCACCGCTTCGTTGACGCTCGCTGCTTCAAGAACACGCAACTCTGCACAAATAACAAGCGGCGAGACCCTTAGCGAGCATAGCGCGCAGCTCCTCCCCGTACTGCCTGCGAGGTAGCACGACCTGCATGAGGCTGAGCAGTCGCTCCCTGAGCCGCCGCGACTGCGGCGCTTGTGCCACGGCTTCTCGCGCCGCATCTAACGCACCCTCCGCGCTCTCACACACTTCCTGCACAAAGTTATTTATCGTTGCTTTTCGTTATAACAAAGTTTTCCAGAACAAATTTACCCTACACATGCATATAGCATACCCTAAAATCAATGTAGGCCTCCCAAAGCTGAAGGTCGCCGGGTGCTTCAGCAAGCAACTTGCGATAAGCGATTAGGCGATCAGCTAGTGACGTGTCAGTGTCCTCTGCGATGGCTTTCGAAAAGTATCGATGAACTTTTCTTTCGTCGTGGTCTTTTCTCTTTTTTGAACCAATCATTGTTAGCTTTGTATAGCTGTATCTGGAAAAGAAAATAGTAGCTTTCTATTATATTATAAATGGGAAAGATTCAAAGTATGGATTTTTGTTACCCTTTTAAGTAAAAATTATTGAATGGATTTTAATTAAATTTTACAATAATATAATTAACACATCAGAATAACACAGGATATATTTTATGACTGATGTCAGTGTCTAGTGAGGCATACCAGTATTGTACAATGGAAATATTTATTTTAAATAGTTTAATAAAACAGTCCACGACACTGTATATGTTATGTGGAAGCCGTGTGAACAAGGGTGTGCCCGATAGTAGGGTGCATTCCACTGCTGCTTTCTTAGATACAAGAATAAATGTGACGCAGTGAAAATTTTAAAAAAATGTCTGTAATGTGTAAATAGAACACTTTTCTTAGTATTAAATAAGTCAATTTGAACTATAAAAATAAAACATAAAGAATTAGCCATTTACAACCTTAGAATAGCTGGAAACATTTTAAAGAAATTTGATATGAAGGTAGCCGATATCCTGAATTACCATATAAGCTATTTTTGTTGTATTTACTTAATAACAACCACAGAGTAATTACTAAATGATTTGAATATGTCATAAATGAATAAATAAATCCGTATTCATAAATTGTGGCTGACTCTCTCAATCACATTAGCAAAACGAATAAAGGAGTCCCTTTCTCTAGTGAACTGAACATGCAAGTCAAATTTTAATATTTCTTTTTGTTACAAATCACACTTTGATATCTTGCTCACCTAAACTAATCTAAATATATCTATTGTGCCATAGGAATAATGTATCAGCATTTTGTTTTAGAAAATTAGGTAAGAAACAATTACTCACTGTGGTCGACCTGGATAGTACAGCGTTGAGACATGTAAATTGCCATTATCCAACTTGCGGTCTAAATAAAAGTCTTCTGAAGACAATGCTGAATGTAAGGGTTTACTATGATCTTCCAAGTAGGTTTCGTTTTCATCTTCAGCATCACTGGCCAACAATTGTATTTCCATTGAATCCGTAACATCATAAGATAAAAACTGTTTTTCTAAAATAATTATTATAATGAAATCTCAGGTAATTTTAAAACAAAACTAAAAAATTGCAAAATAATATGAAGAACTATTGAATTTATAAACTATTTTAGAGCCGAGGTCAATATAAATTTATATAAGCCTAATTTATGAGGTTAAAAGTCATTCGTTATTTCCTTGTTCAATACAATTATTTTTAATAATTACCGCTGAGTTGATCCTCTTCTAAACGCACGGCTTCGGCATAGGCAGGGAAAAGCGACATTATTAAAGATCAAATTTCCATTCAGTGAATTCTGATTTTATAATGTAAATATAATAATAATAAATAATGTTAAAATAATAAATATTTAGGATGTCTGTAGCATGTTATATTAATGCAATTAGATTATTG